>VMOF01000002.1:75418101-75471583 GCA_011764245.1 Trialeurodes vaporariorum
CGTACACCGTGCCATTGCCATCGCCGGTGCCGTAACACGGACGGAATTCAAATCATGTGCTATGAGCCCGGGCGCGGGTACGGTACAGCGTAATTCTTGTTGTACCCTGCACACAGTGTGTACTCAATGCCGTGTGCTCGTAAATGGTAGGTATATAAGCAACGTCATGAGTCAGAACGAGGGTAGTGTTTGTGCGGACTCTCTGTATATCGGTGTACATCCTGCCACTCCGTGCCTGACCATTTGATTACTTGTAAAACTTCCGCCATGCACTGACCCGTGCATTCTGTGAATAGCCATATGCAGCGTTGTCAAATTGAGCTCTTGCGCGGTTTTGCTGTAGGCAAATGGAGTATCGATTCTTATGTAAAATGCTGCCAAAATAACTATGAGATCATTAATTAAAAAAGTCTAAAACTCACTCCTTCCAGAGAAAACTTAACTTGAAATTTCGGGTGACCAGTGACCACTGACCACCCTTTCATGTAAGCACCAACCTTGGATTCGGATCCTAAACAAAAGATCAGGACATGAAATTAAATGCCGTCTTCCTCATTTGCTACGGAACGTAGAATTTTTATGTAGTTATCACCGTGCTCCTAGTGACAAAATGCGTGTATAGATGGACCTTCAATTCCTTCTTTACTTTTTGAAAGCAAATTTATTAATCTCATTGTTCAAATTCGTAGGTTTTGTTCTTCTGTTTGGGGTCCGAATCCGAGGTTGGTGCATACATGCAAGGGAGGTCACCCGAAATTTCAAGTTAAGTTTTCTCTGTGAGGAGTGAGTTTTAGACTTTTTTAACTAACTCATCGTTATTTTTGCAGCATTTTACATTGGAATTGATACTCCATCTGCCTGCAGCAAAACCGTGCAAGAGCTCCATTCCTTTTGAACCAAGCGCCATTTTTCTGTGACTGATATAAAAGACGCGTTATTGAAGGGAATAATATGCACAGGGTAACCATCGCTACTTTTTATGAGAGGGGGGAAGGCTGGCATTACGCCCACTAATTAACTGGTAAAATAAAAATGTCTCCGGGTCCTCCCTCTGATAACTTCAAAACTGTAATCTATTCATGCCAAAATTACAGCTTCCTCGGCATAGATCCTACATTCTTTTACTTGCACAACGGACAATGGACATTCCATTAATATTTTCGCTTATAATTCTTCGGGAACTAAATAACAATTTTTTCTCCTTTGAAACTATGTAAAAATATCGATATTATTGGAAGGCTCAATCTAACCTCCCTCTCACCACTTCCCACTCCCACCTACCCTCCCGGAAGATCAAGTCTGTATTATAAAAGTTTAATTGGAGGAGAGACATCGATATAAAAAAAAAAAAAAAAAAAAAAAAAATGATCGCAACTGTTGTTTTACTTCCGTTTAAACTCATTACATGCAACATACTGTAATTTATTAATGAGTGATGAAGTCTCTCCGAGAATATATTACTTTCAATGGATTAACGTGGACAATGCTGTAATATACGGTTAGTAATCAGTGGCTGCAGCTAATGTGAGTTACCGATTTTTATAGTTTCCTCTATAATTTGCACTCGAACCTCTGCAAACCCTGGTAAAAATGTCCCATGACCAATTTTACATGGAAATAGATTTCCATGGAAATTGCTCAAATTTCCATGGAAACTGAGTATTTTTCCATGGAAACCACGCATATTTCCATGGAAAAAGGAGTGTTTCCATGGAAATCGCTGTCGTTTCCATGGAAAAATACTCAGTTTCCATGGAAATTTGAGCAATTTCCATGGAAATCTATTTCCATGTAAAATTGGTCATAGAACATTTTTACCAGGGAAAGTATCGATTATTTAGAGGTTTCACCGAAACTCCCTTTAAGATCGATTCGTTTCATAGGTTTACGTTGAGGAAACATCAATAAATCGCAATACGCGAGTCACCATTGATAACTGTGTCCTCGTTTGCATGCATGTATTGAATCACGCGGGTCGTGTTCGCTCTACGTTTTTTTTTTTTTTTTTATTCCCAAAACGTTTGTCGTGACTACAGAGTTGACTTGGGTGGAGGGAGGGGGGAGGGTTGGTTGTCGGGATGGGAAGTTAATGGGAAAAGAGTGGATTATGGTGCTCGTGGTGGAGAGGCGAAGGAGAATTATAGGAGAGGAGTGCAGGAACCTTAGGCCAGGGCTGCCGTTTTGCGTATATAATCAATGCTATTCTTCAATTCACCGATGATTCCACACCGGTTGAGAAAAGATTACACAGTTCAGTTCAGTGTATGACTGTCATGCACGAAAATACTCGCATCTGTAATCTTTCCTCAATCGGTGGAAGCTCCGTTGATCAATTAAAATATCCGCAAGTTTTTCAAAGTCATCGACGACTCCGCCGGTTGAGCGAAAAGATTACGGATGCGAGTATTTTAGTTCATTATAGTCATGCACTGAATTGAACCGTGTATAATCTTTTCTCAACCGATGTGGAATCATCGGTGAATTGAAGAATAGCATTGATTTTACGCAAAACGGCAGCCCTGCCTTGGGCCCTTGAGTCGCTGACTTTTGCTGGAAAATTACCGGTGCGGCTCGACGCGACGGCGACACGGCGCTCAATGCGTAAACAGTCTCAAAAGTCTTGAGAGTCGCGGATGTAAGTGGGCTGAGGGAGGAGCGAGTCAGAGCGGGGCAGGGGGGGAGTAAGGAGCGGGAGGGCGGGGGGGCGGGGGGGCGGGGGGCTAACCGAACCAATTGGAATAAGGCGCAGTAGCAATTCGCCTCATTATTTATTAGTTAACCCGCAATGAATTGATGTTTTATTTGCCGAGCTAAAGATCGATAGGTTAGAGTTCGGAATGAATGAGCCACCGAGCGCCCCATATTTCTTTTTTCATACCCCCCCCTCCCCTCTCCCTCCTCCTTCCTTCCCGACATTCCGACCGCAAGCCGTTCGTACAGCGTTTTTCTTCATTGTAAAAGATTCTTCGCGTTTATTTCCTTTACCGCCGACGTCGCGTCTTGTGCCCTCGCCACCCCCCTCCCTCCCCCACGATCCATAGCGAGTGCAACGTAATCGATGACTCCCTAAGGTCAAGTCAGAGTAAATGCGATTTGATTAGAAGATTATCTGAAAAAAAAAAAAAATAAATAAAAAATGACGCATTCCCATTTTTTTCTTCGCACAGCTTTATAATAATAATCTATTTCCTTTCTTCGGTAGCTTTTTGCCTTGAGTCTTTTCGACGCAACGCCTTGCCTCGTTGTCATCTTCCTTTGAGGCATAAAAGCAACAATCAATAATGGGTCTGTTGCGTACTTTTGCTATGTCAATATAACTCATTGTTTTCAACGTAAAATTCTGCGAAAATAACGATGTGCATATTATAAAAACTTTCAAAATCCACTCATTAACTCAGAAAATACCATCCATTTCAAACAACCCGCGCTACACTAGACACGATATCACCGACTTATAACTACATAGATGGAACCATCTCGTTTATGTAAACATGAACAGAACTTATAAGCATTGGAATGTTTCGTTTAGATGCATACATTTCTTATATTATTTTGTAATGTTTGATAAACCGAAAAGACCAGACAGCAAATGCAGCCAATATTGCATGACGTTCATATCTTTAGAAGGGAATTCCATCATTTTGTATAGTTACGATGTTTTATTTTTTTTTTGTTTGTTTTTTGTTTTTTTTTTTAAGCCTTTTTCACTAGGTTATTGGCCTTTGTGCCTATACACAACAGCCACTAACTATTATTTTATTTTTTATTTATTAAACTCAGATAGATACTTGGGATCACTGCTGGAGATCATTTCCCGGGAAGATTGAAGAGAGAAGAGGATAGGATAGACGAAAGAGAAGAGAAACATCCATGTCTATCCGGAGTGACAAGATCTGAGACCATCAAATCTTGTCGCCCCGGCCGGGATTCGAACCCGGGACCTCTTAGTTACGATGTTGTTTACTTAGGCACGGTGGTTTCGTCTATGTAGTAGTATGCCGGTGCAAATAGTGTCTAGTGCAGCGCAGACTGTTTAAAATTGAAGTGATTTCCTGGGTTAATGTGTGGATTTTGAACGTTTTTAATGTGCGCATCGTTATTTTCGCCGAATTTTACATATGAATCAAGGTTCTATATTGTTGTAGCAAAAGTATGCAACAGACCCGTTATTGTACATACACTTTCTCACACCATTTTATTACAAGACTCATTACCTCCTTGACAGTCTGCGATGTTTTAATTGCTTTGAGTGTTATTGCATGTGTTCGCCACAAATAAGGTCAATTTATTATTAAATCGCTTTCAATTCTTGCTGTGCGTAAAAATCCTTTGCGGTCATACAGATCATCGTTCACGATCGTCTACTTGCGTGACGAAAGCGTCTTGATTTGGAAGGGGAAAAGGGGAAATGGTACATTCCCATATTTCCCTCCATACCCAGCTTTTCTTCATCCTTGAGAGTTCTCAATGCGCGTTGCCTCCTTCCTCACCCCATTTGAGTCGTTGAGGTAGGCCTAAAAGCAGATGTTAAATGAGGAAAATCGCCGATTTTCATGCAGGACATTCGTGATCTTGTTGACTTTTTTCAATTGCGTAACTAACTGCGCGGGCTCCCCGTAAAATCTCAATCCGTCTCTTTAAAGCGCCTTCATTCACCGGTGTATGCAAAAACGAGCGCAGTCGTGTAGGAATAGTTACATATCGTTGCGTGACGACGCAAATCTGGATCTGAATGATCTCTTTATAGACGCGTCTTCATTGAGTGGTTTCGTCATTATATACAGTGAGGCTCAAGAAGATCGATGTATCGATATCCCCGACGAACATTTTATGAACATAAGTGGTCCTTCGGCAGTTCAATGAACAAGAAATCGATACTTTTGCATGCATTCATAAGTGGAAAGAAAAACGATAATCTATTGTTTAAGAGTCATCACTGCGTATCAATATCTTATTCGCAAATATAAACGAATGAAAAATTATCAATCTTCCGGGGGGCCCGTTGAAACCTTGAGTAATGATATTTCAACATAGCTTCAAATGGGGAAAAAATGATAATAGATCGCTTAAAAGCTACCATCGTGTCATTTCATCTCCCATAACCTATCGAATCGTGAAGTTAATAGCCATAAAAATGAATTTGCTCGTCGATTTACGAACTCTCATTTCTTCTCTGAAACTGAGCTAAACTTTCAAAACGGAAAGTTTAAAATTGTTTTCAGACATTCTCTCATAGTGGGACGCATAGCCGTAGCTAGGAATTTGTCTTTCTCTCTCTTTGCCCATTTGACTGCATGTGTTAGAAAAGGACAGCAACAGGGACTGGAGTCACGTGACAGCCCCTGTATCCATCCTTTTCCAACGCATGCGTTAAAATGGGCTAAGAGAGAGAAGGATAATATCATGGCTACGGCTATGGTGGGACGGGTGGTTTGTACTGTTATCATTCTCATTTAGACATCCAACAATAAGGTCAAACAAGTGAAGAGACTGCTTGGTTAGAATTGGGAGAGAGAGAGAGAGAGAGAGAGAGAGAGAGAGAGAGAGAGAGAGAGAGAGAGAGAGAGAGAGAGAGAGAGAGAGAGAGAGAGAGAGAGAGAGAGAGTGAGAGAAAGAGAGAGAGAGAGAAAGAGAGAGAAAGAGAGAGTGAGAGAGAGAGAGAGAGAGAGAGAGAGAGAGAGAAAGAGAGAGAAAGAGAGAGAGAGAGAGAGAGAAAGAGAGAGAGCGGTGAATTTATTTGTATTGTATTTTTGTTTAAGATATATATTGCTGTACATACACCCAGAAAAGAAATAAAGAGAGAAACAATTCAGAAACAAAATAAGACCACGAAAAAGAGAGAGCGAGGGGGGGGGGGGGGTTAGGGAGAACAAAAAGCAAATCGATGCGCCTCTAACCACGTTGCGGTTGAGTTTAAAGCGATGGAGCCTCTCTGAAAACACCCTGTGTGTGCAGCATACACAGTTTTGCCTTTACAATGCTTACCATACCAGGGTTAAAAATTCCTTTCCATTCTTTTCAAAGAAGGAGAAGGTGTGAATTGGGGGATTCAGCAATGTCATTAGGTCTCGGAAAGAGGTTTTTTTTTTTTTTTTTTTTTTTTTTTTTTTTTTTTTTTTTTGTCGGCGGATTTTAATTCTAGTTGTCTTTCTCCCGTTACCTGACATCCATGGCATATCCAGACTCCTACGTGTTTCAAATTCAACCGCAAAAATGGGATAAAAACCGGAACGTTATGGGGATGAGGATTAGTAGTAGGAGGAGGAGGAGGAGGAGAAGTAGGAGTCGAGCAGGAGTGGGGTTGGGAGGTGAAGGGTTGACTCAATTTTAGATTCTACTCCAGACGAAAAAGAATATTAAATGTAAGAACATGACGTGGAGACCGATAATGAACACGGTGCTCACTGCTCGGGATGTTCAAAAAAATGGGTCGTCAGAGAGGCACAAAGTATTGTGGTGTGAAGCATATGTTTTCTCCGCTATTTCTTTTGTTTTAGTTGCACACCTATTCATGCAGGTCGCATATACCAACGGCGGAGGAAGGAGAGTGCGGAGAAAGAAGCCTGACTTTAACCCCCGCAGGGGCTAAGCGTCCTCTCACCTTTGCCTCCCCCACCCCCCTACCCCCCTCCTGACATCTAGATGCAGTGAAAATACAATTTGAACACCCAACAGAGTCATCAAGTACAAACAACGCAGAACGCAAGCTCAGGCTTTAGCCGTGGTCTCAGCTTTCAACTTTTATCTTAATTAAATCTGAGTCCACCGTGGTAGTCCTCTGCCGTTGCAAGTGAGGAAAAGGATTTGGTATGGAAGTGTGTGCTTTTGTGTTTGTGAATGTGAGTTGTGTGTTCGGGAGGGGGGTCAGGGGTGGCTCCATCATGAAAACCTCAAAATGGTTTAACTCAGTTTCCTGCGATACTAGCTCCACACTGCTCGGAGGCAGGTTCCGAGATCTAGGTAGTGTCCATTTTCGCCCGCCCCACAGATGAATAGAAACATTGCATTTTCTGGAAATCATTTACCAGAGGCGAACCGTGCGCAATTTGGCAGCGTTCCGATCGTGAATGGGCCCAGAATTGATCGTAGTGACCATAAGAACGATGTTGAAAAAAAATCTGGAATTATTGATATAACTATAATTGATGATAATACAAAAACTTGAGACCAACCTTATAAAGACAGATTCAATACTCATCTACGGTATTGAGTCTGTGCTTTAATAAACCACCGGTGCACCGCGGTGTTGCGTTGCTTTAATAAACCATTCAAATATAAAGGAACATGCTGAGCAGAGTAATCAAATTGGAATGTAGAGTGGAGGCACCATCTTACGTGTCATTATATTCAAGCAAGTGTTCACTGTTTCGAGACGTATGCAGAAAGCGCATTGAAACACATGTGTTTAAATGGGTTTAGAGAAAGAAGGGCACACATTATTGGATCCTACCAGCTTCAGTCTTGGTAAAGAAATGATCAATAGATGCATTTAGCGCAGAGATTACTAAGCCTAAGAGATATGGCACTTCCTATCTCCGCCGTGTTAAAAAACCGTTGGCCGGGCTCCGTAAAAAACGCCTGCAGAATGGCCGTGATACAACGTGCAGTACGCTGGTGACCGTAAACATTGTTGTTATTCATGTTGTTGGAAATGAGGTTAGATTCTCTTCAGCATCTAAATGTTTGTCATTTAATGGCTGATGGGATGATTAAAGTGACTTAGATTTTCAGATTCACGTACAAAATATACTCAGAGCTCATTAAACTTCCCAAACACTTTATTAATCTTATTAATTTAGTTAGTGGCGTTGCTCATTCAAACAACAACAGTAGTAACAATGTTTACGGTCACCAGCGTACGCCACATTGCATACTTCGTAGGAGTCGAATAACACTTTTGAATCGTTATGCCATATCTCTTTAGGCTTAGTAATCTCTGATTTAGCGTTACATCATAGGTCGTTAGATCGCCTCTATGATGGCTCGACTACAACCCCAGAGACAACAGAGATCAAGCACTAGGCTTTCTTGCGGTATACGACTTTATTTCTGAGTACTCAACAAAATAACACGGGGAACTACATCCAACATCTCTTATGTTGATTGTTGACTAACGACCAAACAACGATGCTTCGTTCTGATTGGCTGCTACCATAAACAACTTTGCTCAAAACTCTACACAGGAAACCAGTGGCGCACCGAGTGTTTCTCCATTAAAAAACGTATGTTAGACAAGGGGATAAAACTCTCTATTTCTGTCCTTTTCCTACTTATTCATTCAAATGGGAAATGAAAGAGACAGAAGATATCCTGGTTGAGCCAGTGCAGGAAACTATGTGTTGGGCGTTGTTTTGTAGCGACCCCCAAAACAAGTTATTGCTATTATTATGGGTTCAGGGACCAATAAATGTACGGTCACACGGTCCTCGGCACCAAGTCAGCCCAAAGTCCGCCCTAAGTACTTCAACAAGCATCGGCCACCAGCCAACGGACCGCATCGGACCGTTTTAAAATGGCGCAACCACAAAACTAACCTCAAAATAGCACTTAGGGTGGGTTAGAGAGGCTCTAGACCCGCCATAAGTAACGTAAAGTTGGGAGCGTACCCAACATTCCGATGTGCCGTTAAAGAAATGTGAGGTTAGAATCGCCATTTTTAGGTACGACCTAAAGCCCGCGTGTGTAACGTACATTTATTGGTCCCTGGGCAAGATAGGTCGTGCGCGGTCTCTGTTATCTCTTTTGTAATCCAACAAACAAACATAACCTCCAAATGAACGTATTTCTGTCGAAAAATAAATAATCAGTTAAATATTTCCAGAAAACCGATTTAATGCAACTGCGAACCTCTTTGATCTTGAGTGATTGGTATATGATGAAGAATGAAAAGAGCCTGTTCTGCAATTTTTGATCTCAACTGTTACGCTGTTTTGGAGGTCACGCTCATTTGTTGAGTAACGATTTAGATAACGGAGTGGTATGTACATCGACCCCATATAACGTCGCATCACTAATGCGTCTATCCGGAAACTTTTCTGAAGAAGCAAATAAAAACTTTTCATGCCTGGAAAAATCTTTGTCTCGATCCGTGCAACACCACAGTGTTGTCAGCTATAAGGCGTATTATTCCGTATTTTTTTCTATCTGAGCCAATGTAGAATAAATGGATTTCAACCAGAAATCTGGGAACATAACATAAAGCTCATTGCTCTTCACTTTCTCGGAGAGCCTGCGCCAGATTAGAGTACTTACAAACTAACCTTATACCTTTTTTTCTAGATCTCCATTAACGTTTCTTGAGGGTTGTAGGTAGGTGTGTAGGTGAATCCTGAACTTTTAATTGACTTCTACGACTGACCATGTAATTAGAATCACGGCTCAGTAGTTTGAAACATGTTTTTTTTTTTTTTTTTTTTTTGTTTTGTTTTTTTTTTTGTTTTTCCAAGCCACCGGCAAAAAGCTCTCAGTCAGATTTTGTGCAGTGGTGGCTCGTTCAAGGATACACCTGATTTTGGCACCTGCTAGATGTTATGGTAATGTTAACCAGAAGTATACTATGTTTTGACTAGATACGATGTAGGTGATGTTACCTGATTGCGCGTCAAATTTACTCAAAGTATCGGTAAATGTACCATACTTCTGGTCAAGTTTACCATAACATCTAGCAGGTGCCAAAATCAGGTATCCTTATGGTTGTTTTCACTCATCTTTTTTTTCCGTGTTGAACTAGCACCACTGAGGATGTCTAGAACACTAGAAGCGATTCAAACTGACAGTGAATATGGATCATCTCATCAAAATAGATAACTACATGTTTTGATTAATTTTTAAGTAACTTTTTAATAGAGCCTTAACAAGGCTGCTAAAACATTTGCAAGTTTTTGTAGTTACCAATATTTGTCACCTTTTTTGTTTTGTTTTTTTTTTTGTTTTTTGTTTTTTTTGTTTTTTATTGCCCTTGGATATGTGAGATATGTATTGCTATTGTTCACCCATCAATTTCTCTAAATTGAGTGGCGTGGCTAACAACGAGCGGTAATTGGAATGAGAATGAGATAAGTTTCGAAGGGGGGGGGGTTGTCGTTAATTTAACTACCTAGCGCTCTAACATTTGGGATCTATTGAATTTCAGTTTATTTTCCGCGCTTGGCGATGATCGTAAATATTTTTAACCTGTTTTCAATATTTCATAAAAGCTTTAAATGTCAGCGATTCTGCCCGTTCGACACTGTTTATCAGCGTCTAAAATAGTTCTGTACGTTCGCGGAATGATGTTGCTCGGCCAATGATAAATTATAATAAACTTTATACCTCGGATCGGGGTATAGTCGACACACGCGCGTCAGCCATTCCTTCCGGTTCACAGCTCAAGGAAATTGAATTTGGCGCCTTCGATTTTCTCAACGAATATAGCATGACATTACCTCAAGTCACATGTATGTACTCACAGATTGGTTTGCAGAAAAATAGCGCTAATTGGTTACCGCTAATGGGTCTGTTGCAAACTTTTGCTACATCAATATAACTCATTGTTTCTAACGTAAAATTCTGCGAAAATAACGATAAGCATATTAAAAACTTCCAAAATCCACTCATTAACTCAGAAAATACCTTCCATTTCAAACAACCCGTGCTACACTAGACACTATATCACCGACTTATAACTACATAGATGGAACCATCTCGTTTATGTAAACATGAACAGAACTTACAAACATTGGAATGTTTCGTTTAGATGCGTACATTTCTTACATTATTTTGTAATCTTTGATAAACCGAAAAGACCAGACAGCAAATGCAGCTTACATTTCACGTATTAAAAATAAATTCCATCATTTTTTAGTTACGACGTTGTTCACTAATGCACGGCGGTTCCGTCTATGTAGTAGTACACCGGTGCAAATAGTGTTTAGTGTAGCGCGGGCTGTTTGAAATTGAAGTGATTTGTTGAGTTAATGAGTGGATTTTGAACGTTTTTAATGTGTGCATCGTTATTTTCGCCAAATTTTACGTAAGAATCAAGGTTCTATATTGTTGTAGCAAAAGTACACGGAAAAAAATCAGTGGTAAAATTAACCATAGCATAGTTGATTTTGGCACCTCCTACAAAGTATGGTAAATTTCACCTGATGTTTGGCATGATGAGGTACACTTTTGGTCAACGCATCCATCTGCGCGTTATATTAAACTAGTAGTGTGCTTCATCATACCAAACATCAGGTGAAATTTACCATACTTTGTAGGAGGTGCCAAAATCAACTATGCTATGGTTAATTTTACCACTGATTTTTTTCCGTGTATACAACAGACCCATTACACCTGTTCCAGTTTGCTGCGAAGTTTTGCGATTCGTTCGATTTTCTGCTTCTGATTGTGAGCAAGAATTTTGGGCAGCGCATAGTTTTGACTCAACTAGACGACCCACGCACTTTTTATGCCTGTACTAACAACTCAGAGTCTACCGCCAGTTCCATAGCCCAGTAGCGGCTCGTGAGATTTGGCAACCATGCATCTTTCCCACTTAAACTTAGGTAAAAAATCGATTCAAGTGGAGGCTGGCAGCCTCCTCGAGTTTCGATTGTTTTACATGTATTTAAATGGGATAAAAACACTGTTGCCAAATCGCACGAGCCGCCACTGCCATAGCCCATTGCTTCTCATATCGCGTCCGTTTTTCTTCGAATCAATTTTTGCAGCAAAAATATTCTGGATTTGAATGGGAACTTCGTTAAAGTAATGAGGGAGAGTCGGGAGATGATGCGAGACCCAAGTGCGCACCGTCATAAAACAAGAATGGAAGGCACGTGCTGAAAGTGAATGGTCCCGCCTTCCTCACCCTACACATACACGCACACACATTGAAAGGAAAAACTTACTCCCGCCAAATAAGATAGAATAGAAGAACGTGACCGGAAAACGGTCTCCGACACGACGTTCCTTCTTATTGTCATTTTTTTTTCACCTTTCATACCTTTAAGATGATTCCAGGGTCGATTAGTTCCAACCGTGGACACCACGTTGCGCTGCTCAAAAAGTCAACAGTTCTCGGCTAAAATTAATGAACTCACGCTAAAAGCACGTATTTGAGGTATGTATGTACGATGTACTAGCGGAGACAAAGATACCTGGCCAGGGTATGTAATCCGCAATCCGCAACACACAGGTTATCATTTCACACATATGTATAAGGTGCGTTGCGTATTGCATGTCCTGGTCAGGTATCTTTGTCCCCGCTAGTAAATCGGCTGTCGGTGCCTGCGAATGTATGTACTTCTGGAAGGTGCCCTGCAAGTTTCAAGCCGAAACGCTCAAATATAAAGCCGGAATTATTGAAATACGAAAATTTCATGAGCAACTATATTGATGCTCCCTATGCTATCGGGTCGAACTCTGGAGACGCCTCGAGTCTGGAATCATTTTAGTTATTCCAACGAGAATTCGATTAAAAAATGACGAGCCGAAAAAATTGAATTTTTTTCAAACTTTTGACGGCATGAAAATATTTCATTGAAATAACAACTTTTTCTTGTTTGATTGACTGAGATTATTTGGACGACATAATTAGAATCAAACTTATATAAATAGTTTTTAAAATTTCTTAAAATATAAGCTTGCTTTAAGCATATTTTCGCGAATGATCTGGATAGATCTTCAGAACTTGTTACGCCATACGCAATTTATGTGGTTTATCTTGACTGGAACCGACATCATTCTCGCGCCTCTTGTAAGAGATGATTAGTGCGATTTGTGATAGACATTTTTCTCCTCTCTCTCTCTCTTTAACCCCTTATGGGCCGAGCCCGAGTATACTCGTTTTTCTCCTCTAGTCTATTTCACATTGCTTTAGAATTCATTTCGAATAAATTCAAATATATGTATATGAAAACACCTACAAGGTAAGGTTTTGTTCGGGCTCCTTCAATTCATCGTATAGGCAATTCCAACTCCCCAAAGTACGAACAGTTGACTACCCTCCCTATATTCACGGAAGAGTGCGGCACGGCGTTCTGTTGAGCAAACCTGGTCTGTAAAGGGTTAAGATCCGCACGAGAAGGTAAAGTGATGACATACTCTTATTAGTTTCCAATAATTCAATCGGGTCAAGGATGCCCGCTAGATCATTCGCAAAAATACGCTCCTAGTACTGCAGTGAGGGGTTTTATTAATTTAATCATAAATTAGAGTCCTGTTATCTTCAAATTGGTTCAAAGAATCACGGATCATGAATCGACATATGTACTTATTGTACTCACGTACATACGTCCCATATCTTACCATGTATATTGATTAATGGCAGCAATTTTGCGATCAATGCGACGCAAAATGGTCCATTGACTGTTTTACTCTCCCTGTTTCTATTCACTCTAAACTTATTTTAATAAACATGAATTAATCTATTTTGATATTGCACGCTTAAACATTAATAAAAAAAACCAAAATCCGCTGGATCGCTCTAAACATGCGTGTGCTCGAGCTCAAAGCTGGAGAAGCAAACATTTTGCCGAGCGAAATGTAATCAACAGTTTTAATTGATTGTTTATCGTAATTCAATTAACTCACGCTCATCAACGGGAAAGAGAAAAAGAGGGAAAAATTGAAAAAGAATCAAGAAAAAAAAGAAGAAAAATACCCTCGGCGCATTCAACAACGAGTGTGGTTGTTGAATGCGTTTCCGGTTTGTCTGTTTGTCTGTTTGCATGAGTTTAAATCAGATTGAGCAGCCGTGGATGGACAAGCGACGCGACGCACACTTGGTCCGAACATATTTTTTTAAAATATCAATTTTTTTAGGCGACAAACGTTTGTTAGAGCGCTCGATTTACGAATTTGGAATATCGATTTCTGACAAATATAGCGGTGCTTGAATCTAAAATGGATCAGAACGCATCGGTGAGTGGTTGGTTATACATATAGATATTCAACTCGTTGCTAACCAACTGCTCACTGATGTATCGTATGTTGGTGCATTTCGGAAGTAGCATTTGTACTAATTTATAAACTTTTTTAGCGCATATTTCAAAATGTTTAAACCTAAATTTTATAAATTCCTACGTATAAGTTTTAAACTTTTAAAACAAACCTAAGATTTACAGTTTTTGAACGCAAAAATACGAATTTATAAACATACTTTTAATAGTTTTTTAACTTTAATTTTATAAGTTTTTCACAGATATTTAATAATTTTTAAACACAAGTTCCACAATTTGTAATTAAATTTGTATTTTCTTGAAGCTTTTGTACTGTTTTGAAACAAAGCAGTAGTTTACTAATAAATTGATCAATTTCAAACATGAATTTCATAATTTGTTTGATCTTATTCATTCATATCCTTTAAGCAAAAAATCTGGTCCGGGAATAATGCAAAAACAGATTTTGAATGGATCCCAGGCAAAGCGCAAAAGAATTTAAATATTGAAATTTGTTTCACGTTACTCTTGAAACAAGGTGAAAGCAAGAAATTAAAAATACAAAATCTACGTCGTATCCATAGCTGGTCGGCTGCCGGCAGAAAATTTTTTCTACGGAAAGGGGAGGGGGGATAGTACAAATAAAATAAAAATAAAACATCTAGCGGACTGCGGACGCAAACCCACGACTTGCGTAAAATTTTGCTTGTTTTCAGCACAGAATTTTTGGACAAATTTGCTTAAAAATCAATATTTTTCCTATTCAGTAGGGGGGGGGGGGGTGGTAGGTGGCAGACATACCGATACCGGGCTACCCCCTCGCCCCCATCCACGGGCGTTGAAAAAAAAATCCTATCATAATAGGGCCATAATGGTGGATCATCACACACAGAAATACGGAGTGGCATATAGACAGACCTATTCAATTTGCCCTTCCCTCCACCTGTCTCACACTTTTCTAACTGGAATTTCGGTTATACAGTTACCGAAATTCCGGTTCGGGAAGTACTAAACAGAATACTTGTTACGGCAAGAGAAGTTTTATCTGTGTCTATTCAGGCAACAAAGATCCAGTGAAGCAAAGAGTAATAAAATCAATCTCTCTTCTCTCCAATATAACTTACGTGTTCGACTATGGTAGATAAGGAGATGGCAAAATCTCATTTGATCCTTTTTCAAATCAGACATTATTCATTAGAAAAATGAAAGAGATTGAACATATCTTGTATGTAGGTATGTGCCACTGAGAGATCTATGGAAAATGTAAAAGTTATACAGGAACATTTTCACTATCACATGACAATTGTGTAATGAGGCTATTCTTAGGACTTTATCTCTATCACACGTGTTATGAGGCCACTTTTTGGTATTTCCTACTTATGTCACAGGTCCTGTGAGGCTACTGTTATGAGTATCTTGTTGTGTTCTAAGGCTACTAAAAGGAATGCCCCACTTTTAGGTTCACCTGTTATGTGAGGCTACTTGGAATTTCTCGCACTATGTCACGCTGTTCATTATTCTAACTGTAGGACTTTGCAATTGCCATCATTGTAATAAGACTAATATTGGGCATTTCCTGTGTGTGCGAAGCAAACCCTAAGTTAAAAACAGTGATGGGCAAAAATCATTTTTCGAATAAACATGCATAATTAACTAAAATTATTCGCATTATACTCATGTTATTCCTGTGAGTAAATCGAAGTTTTGACACTACCAGAATATTCACCTGTCATAAGATAAAAGACTTTGATTAACTAATATGAATAACATGAGAATAATGCGAATATTTCATGGTTACTAAAAAATGATTAACTAATATGAATAACATGATGAGAATAATGCGAATAGGTTAAGTGAATTTTCCATGGTTACTAAAAAATGATTTTTCCCCATCACTGGTTAAAAAGTGGCTTACTGCTCTCATATCGCTCTTCTAGTAGCCAGTTACGGTTCGTGAAATTCGATAAATCGATGTATCATCCATATAAACGCATGGAAAAGAATCAATTCTTGGATAGAGAGGGAGAGGGCCAATTGATAAAATCCAAATAAGTCGATACTTAAATGCATCAATTCAAATGGGTAAGAGACGGCATTTGCTTGCTCGCAAGGCAATGCTAGAGTCCCTATATACTATGAGAGTTGCGCCATTGCTGAATCCATTTCTGATTGGCTCTCAGACAAAGGCTGTCAAGAAAGCTCCAAGATGCAAAATGCAAATGGCGGAGGGTTTGTTTACTATTCGCGAACTCGCTTTCATTACACATTTGAAGTAACAGTGACCGCGGTAATTTTTGAGAATTTTTCCTCTGCTTGAATTTTTTTTTTTCTGGAGAACATTATCTCTTTCAATAAACAACCGTTATTGTCCAGAATCTGAATCTAACCTATAAGAGATTGCGAAATAGTGGCAACAGCGCAGAGGCAAATGGTCATCCGCCATTTGCAATTTGCCTCTTGGGGGCTCCATTGATCCGCTTCTTCTTCTTCATTTTGAGAGTCTTGTCGCAACTCTCATAGTATATAGGGACTCTATAGGCAATGCCGCTGGAAGCAATACCTAATGAAATTTTCCTTCTGTTTTCCGCAAAAATTCGCACTAGACCATCTAAAACGGTTACTCTCTTTAAGCTGTTAATCACTCGAATGCCGACTTTCATTTCTTTTTAATACATATAATATCTCAGATCTATTAATGATGCCGTAAAAAATCCTTAATTTGATCCACCTTGCGACGGGAGAGCGGGATGCCGATAAATAATGGAACGATTGAGTAAATAGAACAGTTTGCAGCACTCTATTTTATTAAAAGTAAACCATTGTCACCATTTAAACTAAATTGAACTCTGCTAACTGTGTTCGTCGAGACGAATTCAAGCATCGATTCATATCCAGTCGTACTTGGATTTTTTTCCAACGATCGGAATTTTCATGATCTTACATGCATTCATGGGATTTTTGTGTTGAAAACATATACGAATTGGACAAATGAAAGTAAATATCTAAATTGATTTCTAACGAACTATGCGGTCAAAGAAGAAGAGAAATCGAAGCTTCACGCAGTTTTTATTTCGCAATTGCGCCTTGTTTTCAGTGACTTTCGCAATCCTTGATTTTCGTCCATTCCGTTTTAATGGCAATTATTTTAATCGATCTCTCGGCGCAGTGATTGGATGCTCTGATCGCTATATTGATAGCTTGGCTAGGCGGTTTTCTGATTGGCATCTCGGCGATCGAAGCTCTGCCGGGCGTCCTCGATTATTAGATCCAATCCATGGCGCAGTCGCCTACATGATGGGGGGCTAAGGGATCTGCATCCCCCAGACCTCTAATTTTTGAGGTAGAGGGGAAAAGGAGAATACATTTTAGTCAAACGTTCATCAGTTCAAGCACCTACCAACAAAAATCCTGCGCACGTAGACACTGGTGCACTACGGTCTACGGACACTATGGTCTGAGATCGTCAAAAAGTGGCCAAAATCAGACTTTTAACTTCTCATCAATTTGTCACTCATTAACTTTCAAGGCAAATTTTAAGCACCGAGTTTCTTCTATTGTGTAATTTAAACCTATAGAAATGACAGGAAGTTTTTAAATTCAACTTAAAAAGTCGAAACGATGATTTTCCACCGATTTTTGACCATTATTTTTTCGATCTCAGATCAAAGTGCGGTGGTACTATGACCTCCAAAAGAAAGTCCTCTCATCGAAGCGGTTCTTTATTATGCTGTCCATTATTATTCAAAGAGTTTCAGACTTTCTAACCCTTTAATGACCCGGTTAGTTCATGAGAACACCACTTCTCCGTTTATACAGGGAAGGTAGATACCTGTTCGTACTCGGTGGAGTTGGAATTGCCTATCCTACGAATTGAAGGCTCCCGACGAGACCTTATCTTGTAGCGTTTTCAACTGTATATTTCCGTTTATTCGGAATGAAGACTGAAACAGTGTCTAATAGACTTGAGGAGAACAACGAGTATACTCGGGCTTGGCCCCTAAAGGGTTAAGGCATACTTTCAAGTGTGAATGCTGTTAGACTATGAAATACCTTGAAACTGCAAAAAATGTTTAAAACTGGTCGAGGCGTGGAAGAATCAACATTTCTACCCAGAACATTTTCTTTTGAAATTCATAGTACAACCAAAGTGGTTCTTAGTGAGTGTGTTCATCTGTACGTTTAGCAAAACATTACATGTTTCCAGGTTATGGGCTGAGTGAACGGAAAACGAAAAAGTAGGTTATACTGAAAAATCGAATTTCATGTACAACACTGCGACAGATCCAGCAATTTGTTCTTCTGTCCCTAATAATTATTATAGTTATCAGGGGCGGACTGGGCCGGGGTTCCGGGATGCTGCAGCACCCCGGGCCCCTCCATGTCCGCTCCCCTCCTCTCTGGAACAGTACATAGTTCGCGCCCCAGCACCCCGGGCCTTTTTGCCCCAGTCCGCCACTGAATTAGTTATACGCGCGCATACACGCACGCACGTTAACCCTTTAAGGGCCAGGTTATTAGTTCAAAAGAACGCCACCCTTCCGTTTGAATAAGGAAGGTAGGTAACTGTTCGTACTCGGGGGAGTTGGTATTGCCTATACAGTATATTGAAGGCGCCGGAAGAAAGCTCATCTTGTAAGTGTTTTCATCGATAATCGCTTTCATCCGAAATGAAGACTAGAAAAATTGAAAAAGACTAGAGTAGAAAAACGAGTACACTCGGGCTTGGCCCATAAAGGGTTAAACTTGAACCTTTATTCAAAACATGGATTTTCCGTCACCCACCATGTTTGCAAAACACGCTTCCGTTTCATTTGCGTGAAGGTTCGCAACTAGACGATCAACACTAATTGTAAGTCCAAACAATTTCCGCATTAGCCTCTGCCGATTTTATTTCTACTCATATATCCCCGTCATCTTTTTATTGCTCGATCAAATCGGAGTCTCGATCCCGATTTTTTTTTCTTTTTTTTATAATTTTTTCTTATTAGTCCATCTAATTCCACAAACACCCGTTTGGCTATCCTCGCACCAGCTTTCAGCGTGGCCATAAACATCCTCGACCGTGGAGATTTCATCCTAATTTGCAAACGAAAATTCCCGGCAATTTATTTTACGGGTGCGGTTAAATCGCGTCATCTCCCCCATTAATCCTGGAGTGGCTCGTTGGAGATAAATCCCCGATTCAAAATCATTTCAAGGCACGGGGCTCGCAACTTGCACATCGCAAGAATTATCCGGACAGCTCGTGAATTAATCTTGCCTCGGTGCACGGTTCACGGTGTTACCAGATTTATGAATGAAATCCATGGATTCTGTTTCGGTTCAAATGGAGGGTTCGGACAGGATTCCATCATGGCCACCGAACTGTCGAAAAAAATCTCCAAATATTTCATTGATTTAAATAGTTTCTTTTTTTTCTTTGTCCCTTTCTGTACCAAGTGACAACTATATTCTGCACCCATCCCTTGCCCAAAGTTGGTTGCAATTGAGCCCATTCAATCGAAAAAGTTCCTGGAAGTAAATTTTAGTGTAGTTTAATCCCTGAGACACGACTCGAAAGTTTTTGGAAATACATACTATGAGCAAAAAAAAAAAAAAAAAAAAAAAAAAAAAAAAAAAAAAAAAAAAAAAAAAAAATGGTTAAATTTACCATCATGATTTTTGATTATTGTCACCTACGCGAAAAGGTGATAAACTTGACTACACGTCGCGTCGTGTTGAACATAATCTGAATAGCTACCCTTTCCTAAAAACTGTTCCATTCAACCTGGAGTCTTGTCAAGTTTACCATCTTTGCGCGTGGTCACCAAAATTATAAATGTCTACTGTGACGCGAAAAATCTTACTAAGAATTTTTTTCGTTCGCCATAAAAGTTCTCAAAAACACATCAAAACAATTAGTTTTGTAAGTTTAAAGTACACTCAATCTTGGACGACTCAAATTTTGGAGCATTTATAAAAATCGATGTGCAATAATACATGTACATTCAAGATTAGTATTCAGAGCAAATTAGTGATATTTACCCGCCTTGTTTTTCAGTAAAAGTGCAGTTTTATTTCAAAAATAATAGGTATACAAAATTATTGCTATTTTTGCTGCAAATTGTTTGAAATAAGCACATATGTATATCCTAAATTACATATATTTATTGACAGCAGAAGTTGGAAAAAAACTTATTGGAGGCAATCTAGGATCAAAACTGGAATCATCTGCCTTCCAATTTTCGGAAGCTGCTTTGAGGTAATATTATTGGAGCGATAAGGTTTAGATGACCTTCAACCCTTTCAGACCCACAGCCATCGTAGATTTCTCGAAGCTTTTTTCTTTTTTCCAGGATTTATTTCCGTGAAATTTTATGAAATGATGATTCACAGCGAAATTATTCACAGCTGGACAGTGTATCCGTACAAAGGAGACTCTTACAATGTGCGCGGTATACTTTCCTCTAGAGCTTATAGGTCAATTACGTCTATCGATTCATCAGAGCTGTGATTCACCCAATCAACACTCGTGAATAGAGATTAAAGTCTTCCATCAAATGGAGTCTTCGCATATATTGACTTAGTAAATCTGCCAATTACAGCTCACTTTGCGATGGAAACCAGGGACTAATAAATGTACGGTCACACGGTCCTCGGCCCCAAGTCAGCCCAAAGTTCGCCCTAAGTACTTCAACAAGCATCGGCCACCAGCCAACGGACCGCATCGGACCGTTTTAAAATGGCGCAACCACAAAACTAACCTCAAAATAGCACTTAGGGTGGGTTAGAGAGGCTCTAAACCCGCCCCAGGTAACTTAAAGTTGGGAGCGCACCCAACATTCCAGTGTGCCGTTAAAGAAATTTGAGGTTAGAATCGCCATTTTTAGGTACGACCTAAAGCCCGTTTGTACCGTACATTTATTGGGCCCGGTTCTCCGTGTCCCTGTATTGATCCGCCATCTTTATGTATCTAACCTATATTAATCTACCTTGGTGTCGGTGGCGTAGCGTGCAATATGGCAACGTCGTATTGTGTCCATTTAAACTCATGAGAAAGATCGAACTGTTGGGTGTTCGGTGACCACCTTCTCATTCGACCTTTTACGTGAGTTTAAATGGACATATTGCAACGTTGCCACATTGCACGCTACGCCACTGCTTGGTGTCCGTTTATCCTGTATAAATGCGCGTATAAAACGTTAGAAACGGAACTCAGAGCGCACCGAGTGTTGTGCTCAGTCACAGTCACAATAAATCCCAACTTAAAAATGCCAAGCACCAAGAATTATACCACGAACAGTCCTCGCTTTAATTTCATGCTGTGGCTTGAAAGCAAAGTTTTGAACTTTTAATGGTCAAGTTTGCTCCCTCCCGAAAGTTTTTAATAAAGATTTTTTTTTTTCCCTCCCGGTGAGTCTGTCGATATTCTTCTCCGATATTTCTTCTTCTTACTCTCGTCGTCCCCCCTACTCTCTTTTTTTTTTTGCTATCTCAACCCAAAAACTTTCACAATCGCGATCGCCCATCAAGCGCTCTGGCCGTGTACCTTGGCTTTTCCTGGAAGTAATTTCCAGCGTCTGTACTTTGCAAATCATCCACTTTTTTCCGTTTTGTTTGTTCGGTTTTTTTTCTCTCTCTCTCCTCCTCTTTCTCTCCTTCTCACTCCACCTCTCTCTTTCTTTATCTCTCTTTTGTTTTTTGTATTTTCTTGTGTTGTCGTTCTTTTGATTCGCAACTCGCTTTTGCTCTTTATTGTTTGCCTCTTTCAACTAATTTTGTCTTTCTTCTCTTAATTTCTAGTTTTCCACTCCTTTTCCATCCCTCCGCTTACCTATCGGCTACCCCGCCCTCCCTTCAAACGTCTCAACTTTCTACCTTTCTCTTTTGTTCCCATTAAGTCTGCAGTGACTTCGGCACAATTTAATGCTTTTTTTTTCTCTCTTTGTGTTTTTCCCGGTATTGATTTTGATCCTCCTTGCAGTCTACTCTGTGAATATAGTTGTGCTCTGATTCCAAGTGTTCAAAGCATTATCTCCTAAATGTTTGTTTCGCTTCAAGCAAAAGTTTCCTTTTGAACAATTTTTTTCTCGCCTCCATTTGGAGTCTTCTACCAATCTTCTTTTGAAAGTCCTAACGCAAATAAAACCTGCTACAAGAGAAAATTTGATTAAATCGTGATCCAATAAAAAAGTCTTTTTTTGTGCGGAGTGAATCGCCGCGCATTACATCCTTGATTCTATATAAGCTGAGCTTTTAACACGGTCAGTCACCAAGTCAATGGACATCTACTTTACATGCTACTTTACGGCAGTAGGAAGGTTTAAATGCACTTTAACCACCATTACCAGGTCAATAGAGGCATGTAGAAATTATATCTGTATACAGTGGCACCCTCTAGGTGGTGCCTTTAGAAACTGATACACGGAAAAAAAAGATTAGTGAAAATAACCATACGGATACCTGATTTTGGCACCTGCTAGATGTTATGGTAAACTTGACCAGAAGTATGGTACATTTACCGATACTTTGAGTAAAGTCGACATGCAATCAGTTAACATCACCTAGTACCTATTCAAAACAGTATACTTCTGGTTAACATTACCATAACATCTAGTAGGTGACAAAATCAGGTATCCGTATGGTTATTTTCACCATAGTTTTTTTTCCGTGTAGAAACATGCAAGCATTTGGAAATTTGCGTGTGTTCGCTTGTCATGGTGGAACCACTCAGTGGAAACTCGATTGATAAAGGTTATGGTTGTTTTTGTTTTTTAGTCTCAAAGTTGAGGTTATAATCCGTCCAAATATATGCCACAAAATCCTACTTTTCGATCATGTAAAGGTCTCAAATAATTTTTGAAAGTTACATGTCCATCTCGATGAACACTGTGACTCAAACAGGTCTTTCTTTGTACAGTTGGAGATTAAGTTGGCGAAGTTGCTGCCTTGGTAACACCAAGTTGGTACACGTGAAAGGGGCCCAACATCCTTCAATAGTAATTAAATGGGGAGGGAGGAATAATGGCAAAAATTTCAATTTCGTGGTAGTTTAGAAAAAATTGAAATTGAAAATAACTACCGATGGCCTCTCAGAGTCACCATCTCCTTTTAGATGGACATATAATTTCTTGCGAAATAATAGATCGATTTTATAAAACATAAATTAAAATTAAAAATTCAGCTGAACAAAAATCTGTAATTATCAGATAATGTGTATCTCTACTTTTTCATACTTAGTGCATGACCCGACGTATCAACACTTTAGAGACTCATCCCAAATTTATTCGTTTACTTCAATTCGTTTTATATGATTTCAATTCATCATATTGACGCAGAATATTGGATATTTCAAGATAATGCATTGTCAAGCGTCTTCAATTGTTGGTCTTTGCAAAAACATAGTGCTTCACAGTAGAAAAATGTATCTACCTACAATTGATTTGAATGAGTGCGCACTCCGTGTGTTGGCTTCTTACCTGGGTAATAAAGGGGTTGAGGCCCTTCCTTCAATTAGTCTAATCAAAGGTATTCCTCTTTGGCGGATCGTGGGCTTGCTTTATGATCAATCATCTAATCCAAATCTTTAATTTTTCGGCCATTTATCTAATATAATCATTTATTCCATTATAATCAGCCAAATTAACTCGATCTAGTCGATTGACACCATCGCTCGTAATCAGTTTTTGGTGAGCTTGTGAGTACTTAGGATCAATACGGGCAACCATTGCTTCATTTATGAGTCTAGTTTATCGGTTTTTTCCGACAAAAAAAAGAAGAAAGGGAGAAAAATGAATTATCCACCATAGCTCGTGATCATATCATCACCCTAGAAAAAAAAGAGAGGTGAAATCAGCTTGCACTTAGTGATTTAATTCAAAAGAAAGAAGAACATCAGAAAAATACAGATACAGAAGCCTTAAAACAGCGGAATACGAGTAAAAACTGCACTGGTCTTCTCAGACGGCGTGGCGGCATGGTGCGGCTTCGAACTTTGGTGAGTGCTTTTGCACGCAGATGTTAGCGTGACGTCAGCGACCGGAAATGGAAACAAACTTATTACTGGCACGCGTATGTGCTGCACTTCCGTCCGTGATCCGTTCCGTTGAAAGAGAGAGGGAGAGAGAGCGAGGGAGAGAGGAAGAGAGGGAGAGAGGAAGAGAATGAGAGAGGGAAATAGGAAGAGAGGAATAGAGGGATAGGTCGAGGGTGTGCAAAGGAGAGGGGAAAAGAGAGAGAGAGAGAGGGAGAGAGAGAGAAAGAGAGGAAGAGAGAGAGAGGGAGAGAGAAAGAGAGAGAGAGAGAGAGAGGGAGAGAGAGAAAGAGAGGAAGAGAGAGAGAGAGAGAGAGAAAGAGAGAGAGAGAGAGAGAGAGAGAGAGAAAGAGAGGAAGAGAGAGAGAGAGAGAGAGAGAAGAGAGAGAGAGAGAGAGAGAGAGAGAGAGAGAGAGAGAGAGAGAGAGAGAGAGAAGGTGAAAATGAAAAGTGAATTCCTGCCTGAAAGAAATGCGAAATAGGGAAGAAGGATGTGGAAGAGAAATAGGAAAGAGGCGTGGGAGTGTAGAGGCAGTGAGGAGTGGGAGGGGGGGATAAGGAAATTGTTGAGTGAAGGAAGTAGGACGGAGAAGATTAAATGGATAAGAGATATTTCTGGGAAAAGAAAATTAGAATCGCGTGGCCGTGGTCAAGATTCCTTTTTTCCTTCATTCATCTCCCTCGGCCGCGGGCCGCATTTTTTGTCCCAGAAAGTGGGTGCGCGCTCGTGTACTTTTTGTCATGTCCCTGATTTATATACGGTCGTTTGCTCAAGAACCGGCGGTGACCAACATCCACACGACACTCATCCGATGAATTTATGTATATTATGAATGCTTTAGGGGCTCTCCTATCATTTTTCCAATAATTTACTCTATAGATTGATTCAGCGCGAGTGGGTGACGTTATTGGTACGAGCGGAGTTTCAGGTGTGCGATACGGGCGCACCCAGGATTTCTGTATTGGGAGGGGGGGCAGTTGTCATTTCAAATGGGGGGGGGTCTGGGCTGGGGGTCCTCCCCCAGAAAATGTTGAAAATTTAGCTCTTCTTAGACGCAAAATTAGGCTACTTCTATTAAAAAACTATATTGAATTAACTCTCGAGAAAAATGAGATTTTCCGAGACTATGCTGGAATATCTTAAATATCGGAAATATCCGAAATATCTTCATCATGCTGATAGAAATACGGAGTCTTCAGGAAATCTAGATTTCCGAAGAAGATCGAGCGAAATTAACAATTAAGGACATTGCTGTCGGGAAAGATGTGTTCCTCCAAGGAAAAATATGTTTCATGACATTGATACTTTTTTCGAACTCATTTCCTTTCCCATCTTTTCTTTTTCTCTCCTCCTCTTTTCCTCTTCTCTCTTTCTCTTTCCTCATTTTTTCCTTTCTTTTTCTCCTTTTTCCTTTCTTTTCCTCCTTTTTCCTTTCCTTTCCTCCCTTTTTTCTTCCTATGGGGGGGGGGGGGATTTGGCCCCTTTGGCCCCCCTGGGTGCGCCCATGGTGCGATGTATTCCTCGGCTGCAAATCAGACAATAACCTCATAATGGTGGATTCACAATGAGCCTGTTGAAAACATTTCCTGCGGATTTAATAAGAGTCTAGGCTTGGAGCCGGCAGCATGGAAAAGTCCCTCGATCCAGTGCGGCAAACTCTGTAACTATGAGTTCTATTAAAATTCCAAGATGACTATGCTATAGCGTGTCAAAAAAGTGGAGTTCTATTTACTTTGTCCACGTGACCACGTCTATGATGAATCCCCTTCCTCAGTGTAGCCGAAAATTAGAGGGGACTCATACACATCATGACAATTGCTATGTCTCAGTCATACGGGAATTTGTTCAAAGGCAAACATGAAGAGACCTTTAACTTATAATTATGGTTACCATGGATGGAGTGTTCATTCATCATTTGACCAATTGTGTTACTCAAGAGTAGTTTGAATGGTAGATAGTGCGATATATCGAGAAAGTAAAGGATAAACCTGACAGACGTGCCGATCCCAACGAGTTAAAAACATTGCAATGAATGACTATGATTCCTTCAGATGAATTTGTACTGCCGTTTTGCGGGTCTTTAATCGCGTATTCAACAGCGGTTGAATTTGTTGAAGTAAAGATTAATTTCATCAACTGAGAGGTACAAAAATGTTTTATAGAGATACTCAAATCAGTAACCTTTGTATCAACCGGTTAAATCACCGTTGGATAGTACACCAAATGCCATATGAAATATAAGCGCAAAACGGCATTGCTGAGACGATTGTGCCAGATGATGCTTAGGATTTTATGAGCCCTCCTTCCTAGGGCTGCCATTTTTCGTAGAATCAGTGCTATTTTTTTTATTCACCGATGATTTCACCGGTTGAGAAAAGATTACACAGTCCAGTTCAATGTATTACTGCAATGAACTAAAATACTCGCATCTGTAATCTTTTCTCAACCAGTTGAAACGTCGATGACTTTAAAAAAACTTGCGGATATTTTAATTAAGTAACGGAGTTTCCACCGATTAAGGAAAGATTACAGATCAGAGTATTTTCGCGCATTACAGTCATACACAGAACTGAGCTGTGTAATCTTTTCCTCAACCGGTGGAATCATCGGTGAAAAGAAAAATAGTATTGATTACACGCAAAACGGCAGCTCTGCTCCTTCCAGAGAAAACGGCATCAATGGGTCTGTTGCGTACTTTTGCTACATCAATACAACTCATTGTTTCTAACGTAAAATTGGGCGAAAATAACGATGCGCACAGTAAAAACTTTCAAAATCCACTCATTAACTCAGAAAATCACTTCCATTTCAAACAACCCGCGCTACACTAGACACTATATCACCGACTTATAACTACATAGATGGAACCATCTCGTTTATGTAAACATGAACAGAACTTACAGGAATGTTTCGTTTAGATTCGTACATTTCTTATATTATTTTGTAATCTTTGATAAACCGAAAAGACTAGACAGCAAATGCAGCCAATATTTCGTGTATTTAGAACGGAATTCCATCATTTTGTAGTTACGATGTTGTTTACTTATGCACGGTGGTTCCGTCTATGTAGTAGTATACCGGTGCAAATAGTGTCTAGTGTAGCTTGGGCTGTTTGAAATGGAAGTGATTTCCTAATTTAATGAGTGGATTTTGAACGTTTTTCCTGTGCGTATCGTTATTTTCGCAGAATTTTACGTTAGAAACGATGAGTTATATTGATGAAGCAAAAGTACGCAACAGACCCATTCCAGGGGTGTCCACAAGGGGGTACCGTGACGAGCTACTCGTCACTAAAATTTTTGGGGGGGAGGTATTATTTTAAGAAGTTCCGTTTTTTTTTTTAACTACGAATAAGATTCCCTTAAAAATTTAGCCCTCCCCCCCCAACGAGCAACCCCCCCTCCCAACGAACAACCCCTCCCAACGAGCAAACCCTCCCAACAAGCAACCCCCCCAACGAGAATCCCCCCACGGGAGGCCCCTAACCGAGCGCCCCCCCCCCCCAACAAGGTACATCATATAAAAATGGTGAATGGTGATGGTCGTTCCATTTTTTAGGGGGGAAATGGGACTTTTTGTTGGGAGGGAGGGCTAATCGTTGGAGGGAGGGCGTTTTAGCTGGGGGGAGGACTTTTTGGTGGGGGAAAGACTTTTTCGTGGGGGGGGGGGTGGACTTTTTCGGGGGGGGGCTTTTACGTTGTGGGGAGGCTTATTCGTTTAGTAAAAAATAAAACTTAGCCAAACTTCATAAAAATTACCTCGTTAAGAAGAGGCCATTCATTGAGGGGGAGGGGGGCTTATTCGTTGGGGGGAGGCTTATTCGTTGGGGGGGGGAGGCTTATTCGTTGAATAATAAAATCAAATAAACTTCACGACCCATTACTAATCCAGAAACATAGGTTGATGCTGGAGTAAGTATCCATGGCGCAGCAGAGCGGAGACAATCATCGAAGCATCAGTCGCAAGCTTGCCCTGCGGGTGATTCGGCAAGAGCAACGGTTCGATTAGGAACTGAAGCGCTCTTTTGCGCGCGCCAAGTTCAAAATTGATACGCTGTTTAACACTCTTTTATCAGCCACCCGCTACGGGGGCGATGCGACGATACCATACGTCTCTTTTGTGATGAAGATTGGATCTTGCGAAGCAAGCGCGGCAAGTAATAACTCTTTTGACGACGTGATCATAGGTTGCGGTTAGAGGCGGATCCTGATATTTGTCTTTCTCCCTCGTTTCAGGAGATGTCATCGTCCCCCCCACTACCCCCCCACTACCCCCCCCCACTACCCCCCCCCCCCCCCCCTCCAACGTTAAATGTATATTTTCCAAACAATACAGCTCTTTAGTGTGACGGCATGAAAAAAATTAAAACCAAATAAAACGTTTCGACTCACACGCTCTCATTCGAGGTTTCCTGTACACTGAAAAAAAAAAAAATTACTGAAAAATCAACTAAGTTTTGTAAAATTAGTAAAATGAAGCACATGGTAATTTTACTATTGTTATTTTTAGTGAATTCTACTTAACTTATGGCTAATTTTACGATTTGAATTGTAAATTTGGCTTAGGTTTTAGTAATTCTTCAATGTGGATTGTAAATTTTTCAATCTAAATAGTACATTCTACAATCCAAATCATTGTGACTTTTGCATATTACATGGCTGTCTTGGCGTGATAGCTATACGACTTGCAAAAATTACAATGCTTCGGATTGTTAAATTTACAATCCAAATGGTAAAATAAATTATTCAAATTAAAAAATTAATAAAACTTAAGCAAAATTTACAATCCAAAATATAAAATTGGCTATATGTGTAGTAAATGTTACCAATAATGGCTGGTAAAATTAACCTTTGCTTCATTTTACTGATTTCACAGATCTATTTTTTTCAGTGTATGAAATCGGATCCAAATCGGAACGCTAATAGACTGTTTTAGTAGAGCGATATATCGTATCGATTGCCATCCGAGGGGCTCTGGTTCCAAGCGAACTCTGATTCAATGCATTTTCCCCATGAGCGGATTTTTGAACGGAAATTTAGACTATTAAATCAAACAATTAATGCGACCTTTTTGCGATTATAAAGTCTACGTCCTCGAAAATGCTTAATTTTGCCTGGTTCCACCCGTAAAACTGCCGGAATCAACAAGATTACAGATTAAACGATGCGTTTGGAGGTTGGAATCACCCAAATGTTATTGTTGTTGTGGAATTGGCGGGATTTCGGGCGATTCTAATCTACAATTGTAACATTTAATCTGTAATATCTTATTGATTTCGGCAGTTATAGTCAAGGAGCCAGGTATAATTATCTAAGCATTTTCGAGGACGTATAATTTATAATCGCAAAAAGGTAGCATTAATTGTTTGATTTAATAGCCTAAATTTCCGTTCAAAAGTTCGCTTATGGGGAAATTACATTGAACCAGAGTTTGTTTGGAGCCAGAGACCCTCGGACGGCAATCGATACGATATATCGCTCTACTAAAACAGTCTATTTATAATATTTATCCAACGGTTTCCGCAGCTTACATTGCACGAATGAGCTTTACGTAGATTTGAATTAATTCATGGTAAGGACCCTAATTTAACTTGATTTTATTTTGGTTATGTTTTCTGTTCACAGGTGAGTGAATAATTCGTGGTTCATGAAAATGCTTTGAAACCTGTTGTTTGGTGAGTATAAATAAAGCGTTCACTTCCTAGCCCGACGTCAATGGCGCAGTGTGCAATTTCGCAACTTTCGACTGTTCAATCCAAAGTCACGGCCGATTGAAATTTAGGGGCGCCTTTCTGGGAAACTCAACTACCCCTGAATTTCAATCAGCCGTAACTTTGGTTTGAAAAGTCGGATTGACTCGCGGTTTCAACCATTATTTTTCTCTATTCAAGACCTTTTTAGCTATGTATCGCTCAATTTTAGGTCATTTTTCTGAAAGGTCCCCCTTAGCCCCCAATTCTTAAAACGGCCGCCATTTTAAAAGTGGGTAGTTTTTTCGAATTTTGGGGGCATCATTTTTTTCGTCTCTTGAAGACCTCTCAAATGATGTATCGTAAGCCATACCTTTACATTTGAAAACTTTTAAGTGGGCCCCCCCCCCGAATCCCCAAAATTTTGGAGTGAGGGGGCCTCCTACCCCTTTTTCTAAAAAAAATAGGCATTTGGTATACCAAAAGGAAGCCCTTGGTCTGCCCTTTCAGAAACTTTTTAGTTTTTTTTCAAATCGAATAATTTTGAGGGTGACAGCGGTCAATCAAAAATTGCACCTACATTTTTCAAAAACCACCCCTAACTCACTAAAGGGTGGTTTTTAGAAGAAAAAAAAACCTCGAGGATAATTTTTTTTTATTTTTGTATGCCGTAATAGATTCCAATGTTAAAACATATCCTTTCTATTTGATTTTTCTGAGATACGGGTACCCACCCCTTAAATAACCCCGAAAAGCTGGTTTTGAGGGACTGAAAATATTTTCCCCGAATTATTTCGGGTCGATATACGTTCCATGTGTTTTAGCGAATTTTCATATTTGCCTTAGTTTGGCCACAATGAAAGCTAGCCAGCAGGTGGTCTGAGCCACCCTGTATACTATTGATGGTATTGCAAACAAAACAAAAAAAAAATTAAGAAAACACTTTACAGCATAAAGAGTGCAACTTATGAAATGATAATTTAGATAAAATTTTGCTGATTTAGCAATATTTTTTTGTTTCATTAGCAATTTTGTTGCTATTCTAGCAATATTTGCGCGCTGAATATGCATTTGATCCATTTAAATTTTTTCAGTTTAAAGTTTATTTTCAGTTTTTAGGTATCATATTCGCAGTTTTAGATAAATAAACAAATTTTTAGGTGAATGTATTTCACCTTGCATAACTCTCAACGTCCCCTAATTTTTTTTTTGTAAAATATTCAATCATCAGGTCATCGAACCTCGGATTTGATTTACTCATAGTCAAACAAGCGAGTGTACTTACATCAAGTCTCACTAAAAATAGAGTTCAAACTAATTATACCTGCGATGACTGTTCAATTACTGAGGTGGTGTTTTTTGTATGAAACGATGACTAACAAATGGTGCCAAACAAATTAATATTTCGGAGAAGACTCCGGTTTTTGAAAATTTAAATATTGATGGAATCATAACCGAAGTGATGAATCATTAAAATCATGCAGCCTTACAAGTATCAAAAGGTCATTCTGAAGGAGCTACTGAATTTCAATGACTCAATAAATTTATGGTTTGTCATTGTTAACATTTGTTAAAACTGATGTCTGTCGCAGCCTTAATAAATGTTTTATTGATTCCGTTTCTGTGCAATTCCCCTGTGTCAACAAAAAGTCCTGTTATCCGGATATTACAGTAGCGCACCGAGAGTTTCTTCATCTCTCTCTTTTCTCCATTAAGAAACGTATGTTAGACAAGGATGGACAAGGGGATAAAACCCCCTCCTTCTGTCCTTTTCCTACTCATACATTCAAATGGGAAATGAGAGAGATGGAAGATATCCTGGTTGCGCCAGTGGGATATTATATACCGATAAAGGCACTTGAAACGCATTGTTAACTAAATTCTAAGAAGAAAATAACTGCCGTCACTTTAACTTTGCACCGCGAGAGAATTTGAGTCAATTTTTCAGTGACATCGTTCAAAGTTGGCTAAGTGACGGTTTGAAAGGTTCTGTTTGAAGAAATGTACGATCGATTCAAGAAAGTGACAGTTTTCTCTCGAGAAGCGAAGCGGAGCAAGGGTATGCGTTTAACGATCATTTGTCCGTGAGTGAGCTTTGGTTCCGTTTTGTTGGTCGCGATTGGAAAGTCGAAACTTTCTCAGCGGTGAAGCCTCATTGAATCCGCTCTTCCCGGAAGATATTACTGTCAACAGAGGGGCGCCCGAATCCATCGACGACTCTGCCTCGCGGTGAGAAAACAAAGAGTCACGCGCCGAGCAGTGTGCCACCGAAGAATGAGGAGGAGGGGGGGGGGGGAGGGGGAGGGGGAGGGGGAGGGGGGAGGGGGGAGGGGGGAGGGAGTCTTGATAGTAATCAGCTCGGGAGGTGATTGATGACGCTCGCGGTGCAAATTCGCCTCTCTTTACCTTTGAGTTGAAGTTCAGCGTTTCCTTCTTTCACCGAGCGACCAAGGTGGCGCGGCGCGCGGTCACTCCGTACAGTGACTGGATAAACCACAGTGCGGCCATTTCGGTCGTCTTCCTGATTGGTCGCACGGAAAAAAAAGATTTGTGAAAATAACCATACGGATACCTGATTTTGGCACCTGCTAGATGTTATGGTAAAATTGACCAGAAGTATGGTACATTTACCGATACTTTGAGTAAATTCGACATGCAATCAGATAACATCACCTAGTACCTAGTCAAAACATAGTATACTTCTGGTTAACATTACAATAACATCTAGCAGGTGCCAAAATAAGGTATCCGTATAGTTATTTTCACCGTAGTTTTTTTTTCCGTGCGGATTCCTTAGATCGCGAATTTTAGCATTTAGAAGTATTTTTACGATTGTATAGGGTTCTCGTACGCAAGTTAGACACGACTGAAGGTCTTCTGTAAAATTTGAAACATATTGGTTCGGAAAATTGAGAGAAATCAACGATCCCCCCTAACTGACTCCCCGCGGTTGGGTACCCGACTTAACACAGGCGCCATAGGGAGGAAGTGTGTTCCTGAGTTACTCGCAAAAAATATCGCAACCCCCTACTCTAAAAATGGTTTCTACATAGCATTAATTACTTTTTTTCGTACAGGGGGTAGAGAAATCTTCATACCGAAACCCTAGAACAATCATACTCCCCATGCTGCCCATGCTAAAGTGGGTGCGCTCTTGAGGGGTGGAGGGCAAATGGCCGCACTGTAGTTTATCCAGTCACTGTATCACTCCGGGGTCCAAACATCAGATATTTAACTAGCGAACATGACTCCTAGGTATTTTAGTTCTAAAATTGGTCAACACGTTACACTCCTCAAAAACTTTTTATGTTTGACGACAACTGCTGAAAAAGTTCGTTGAGTTACAAAAATCCAAACTTTATGTCTTTCTCACTTCGCTTAACCGAGTATACTGTTACTAGAGGGCTTCGCCCCCTAGCCGCTCCGCGGCCCACCCCCCCAATAGAGTGGCGCTCCGCGCCACCCTCAAAGGTGACTACGTGCCGTCTTCGTCGATAAAGGATGACCCGCAAGTTTAAATGCAGATAGATTCTCTTTTGAATCGTAATTTGAAGCAATATTAAAACCTGTAACGACGAAGACGGCGCGGGGCACCAATCTGTTGAGGGGTGGACTGCGGAGCAAAAAAAAAAAAAACTACAACACAAACACAGCAAAGCGAAAAATGAACGGCTGCCAGGTTGAGTGTGAAATCTTTAAAAATGTAGACAGGTTTAAAAGTATTCTTCACCTTGCCCTACCTGACAACGCAGAGAAATAGGGGGTGGGTGCAGGATTATCCGCAACGTATTGACAGATTTATTGACGGGAGTAAAAAGAAGGTCTTCTGACGGGTGAGCCCTCTTTGTCTCATCTCAACCTTCCACACGCTCCGAATCCACCCCACCCGGACCCCCCATGGACGGATGGACCTTTTTCGTCTCGGTCACAATCTCCCAGACACTCTGCGATTCACCCCACCCCCGCTGCGATTGCCGCGGTACGCAAATTCGCAATAACTCGATTACAAATCAAGGTATCAAAATTCTGAAAATTTCGGGCTCCTCATCACATTAAAATCTATTATCATGCCAAGTTACAGCGTTGTAACATAAATAGCAAAGTCCGTAGAGTCTGGAAACACATTTTTGAACATTTTTTGAAAAAACGTCTCAAAACTCGAAAAAATATAGGGCTTATCAGATTATACTATAGTAAGATTTCCCTCTCATCTCTAAAATCGTATACAGATATATTTGTTTGGGAATTTTGTTGGCTGAGATGAATTTATTGGGTTAAATTAATACGATTTTAAGCAGAAAATGTTGCTGAACAAGTCCGCGATCACGAATACACCTGATAAGAGGTATCAAAACACAAAGGTCATGAAAGCGGTGTCAATTATCAAACTAAGGTCGAAATTTCAGACAGTGGCGTAACTAGAGATTACCTTTCTCTCACTTTGTCCGTTAAAATGTGTAAGTTAGAAAAAAATAGGAAAGGGGGATCAATCAAAGATTACTTATACATACCGATATGGCATTAGCCCGAATTTTGTTAAGTTGACTCCGGCCGTGATACAACCAGGCATACAGAGGGGATCATAAAGATTACAGAGAAAAGATTACATTTTCCATGTTCTTCTGTTAGAAAACTGTTCCGTGTTCCACGTTCCACTGTTCACGTTCCGTGTTTCTTCTAGTTCCGCAAACAAACACAGGAAAAGTGGGAAACGTAATCATTTCGAACCAGAATTCTGTAATATTTATGATCCCATCTGTATGCCCCGGTTGTATCACGGCCGGCGTTTTATCCATTTTTCACTTAACACGGGTGAGATGGCTAATGCCATATCTGTATGTATAAGTAATGACAAAAACGAACTGATCGGTGTATAATAAGTGTCCGCGGACGCCACCTTCTTGCTCGGGGGTTTTGGACTTGGCCTGGTGGCTACCGCCACTTATAATCTTTGGGATCAATCCCCTCTTCCTATCCTTTTTCTACCAGTACCTACATTCGGATGAGTAAAAAAAGAGATAGAATGATTTCTAGTTACGCTACTGATTTCAGACTCTATTGGGCAAATTTCAGAGTAAACACAGAGGTAGGCAGTCTCTCAGATGTAAAGGATAAGTAATCTTTGGGATCAATCCCCTCTTCCTATCCTTTTTCTACCAGTACCTACATTCGGATGAGTAAAACGAGAGATAGAATGATTTCTAGTTACGCTACTGATTTCAGACTCTATTCGGCAAATTTCAGAGTAAACACAGAGGTAGGCAGTCTCTCAGATGTAAAGGATAAGTAATCTTTGGGATCAATCCCCTCTTCCTATCCTTTTTCTACCAGTACCTACATTCGGATGAGTAAAACGAGAGATAGAGTGATTTCTAGGTACGCTAATGATTTCAGACTCTATTGGGCAAATTTCAGAGTAAACACGGAGGTAGGCAGTCTCTCAGATGTAAAGGATAAGTAATCTTTGGGATCAATCCCCTCTTCCTATCCTTTTTCTACCAGTACCTACATTCGGATGAGTAAAACGAGAGATAGAATGATTTCTAGTTACGCTACTGATTTCAGACTCTATTCGGCAAATTTCAGAGTAAACACGGAGGTAGGCAGTCTCTCAGATGTAAAGGATAAGTAATCTTTGGGATCAATCCCCTCTTCCTATCCTTTTTCTACCAGTACCTACATTCGGATGAGTAAAACGAGAGATAGAGTGATTTCTAGGTACGCTAATGATTTCAGACTCTATTGGGCAAATTTCAGAGTAAACACGGAGGTAGGCAGTCTCTCAGATGTAAAGGATAAGTAATCTTTGGGATCAATCCCCTCTTCCTATCCTTTTTCTACCAGTACCTACATTCGGATGAGTAAAACGAGAGATAGAGTGATTTCTAGGTACGCTAATGATTTCAGACTCTATTGGGCAAATTTCAGAGTAAACACGGAGGTAGGCAGTCTCTCAGATGTAAAGGATAAGTAATCTTTGGGATCAATCCCCTCTTCCTATCCTTTTTCTACCAGTACCTACATTCGGATGAGTAAAACGAGAGATAGAATGATTTCTAGTTACGCTACTGATTTCAGACTCTATTCGGCAAATTTCAGAGTAAACACGGAGGTAGGCAGTCTCTCAGATGTAAAGGAGAAAAATAAGTTGTCGCGCAAACGGGAAAGCACGAAATAAAGCGGATCATTTCTTTGAAGTTGAAGAAGCAGCCGTGGGGACTCGGGGATGAGCAGGAGGGAGCCATCTTTTGGCTTTAAAAGCACAGCGTATGAAAAGGCCGGGCGGTCATATGCAGTAAAAGTGGCTATTAAAATACACCCCCCAACCTCCCCCTCTTCCCGTTGCCGCCTTTCCCCCTCCACACCACCCATGTCCTCTATCCTGCATTGAACGACGTTTCAGGGAAGAATCTTCTTCTCAAACACACCACACCGCAATCCCCTCTCAACTTAAGTCTAAGAAGATGTTTACTACCTTGCGCTTGTATAGTCTCCCCGATGTCTATGTTGCCGTGCTGCCATGGATTACGTGAAATACCGCCGCCGCGTTGATTCTATCGATTGAAGCAAACATTAAATGAATCAGTTGAGTATTAATAATAATAATGATAATAATATTTATTTGGCACTTTGAGCCATAAATGGCTATTGTACAGGTCAATAACAGGTCTAATACAGGACAGAGACAAAACTAAACAACAAGAATAAACAATAAAGTAATATAAGGTAGCTAGTAAGAAAACAACAGCATTAGATATACTAAGAGGGTTTTTAAATAGGATTATCAAAAAACTCCTTCATGGAGTAGAATGGCCTATTTATCAATTTTTCTTTTAATTTGCGGCAGAATTGGGTGACGCCCTCTTCCCTAAAAGTTAAAATCAGACCTTCTGATAGGCAATTGAACATTTTTACCGCATTATTGTTTGGTGTTATAAACTTATAGGCGCTGATCTTAAAGGCTGACTATTGTGGAAAGCATGTCGCGTGAAATGGTCATGTTTTGGTCTGGTACCCTCAATGGAAATGTCCCCATTTTTTATCGCAGATCCAACCAATTCAAGAACATATAGATTAAAGACTGTTAATAATTTGTACTTTATGAATAAAGCTCTACAAGGAAAATTATGCGGCTTCCTGTCTATTATTCTGAGTGCTCTTTTTTGAGTTATGAGGAGATCTTTAACTTTTGGAGAGTGACCCCACACAGAAATTCCATGTGAGAGTATTATTTCATCAGTTGAAAGGTACAACGTATAGGAAAATGCACAGATCAGTATACATATAATATTTGCTTTGATCGGTCGAATCTCATGAACAATTCATTGTTCGTTTTTTTTATTACCTGCTTTTAAAACCTGTGGAAAAGTTATGCTAAACCAGCAATCTCATTTGCGGAAAGCGCACCCTTTTTGCTCATTTTCAGCAAACATTTCTAGCGTAGCAATTTCTGTCGCTAAATTTGAAAATGTTATTGTTGTTATATTAGCAAATGCTTTGACTTGCACATCATGTGCAACTTAGTTAATTACATTTGTTAAGTTTTGTTAAGTTTGTAAATTTGGTTGGCAATTCCACAATGCAGGTGATTAATTCAGAAAAAGTTGCATTTTGCGAGAAATGCAAGTCCAAATTAAGCGATTTTTTTTTTTTTTTTGAAGACAGCAACCATTTTTTTTTTCAGTGTAGCTCTAGTGAAGTTCACGTGAGAGTGAAAGAGACAAAAAAAAAAAGGTTTGTTAAACCAAACAATCAATAACGTTATACTCGATTTCATGAAAACATCACGTAAACCCGTTGTAAAAATCAGTCTGTGAGGAAAGAGTCGCACTAAAAGTCACTGATCTGTAGATAAGTCCTCTCGGGGTTTATTTCACCAGCCCAGTTTGGCTGCACTGCATTTTGCAATGTCTTTGAGTAAATAGTGAACTGTTTAAGTCTTCTCTTTTCACCGTGGACTTGGTCCATAATTCATTAAATTTCCTTCCTCCTCTTCTAACGCTGAACAGTGAATAGCCTCTTGCCCTCCATAATTCAGTCACTCCCTTTTAGTATTCGTCCGAAGCACCCTTCAATGTCATAAGCGGCTCCTGGGATGATTTAAGGTGTTTCAATTTTTATTTATTTATTTATTTATTTATTTATTTATTTATTTATTTAATTTTGTACATGAGAGTCAATCGCATATACACATTCACCCATACACACGATTAGTGTCACGGCAATAAATTCAGATCTCGCCTGCGAGTTTCTAATCTAACTTTTTAGACGTTTCAAAATTGAACTTTATGCATTCTTTCTTCATTTTTGTGTCAACGGACGAATCACATGTAAGTACACGGAAAAATATAGATTCGTAAAATCAGTAAAATGAACAAAAATGCTAATTGAACCAGTCATTTTGGTAAAATTTACTGTGCGTAGAGCTAATTTTACTTTTTGGACTGTAAATTTTGCATAAATTTAATTAATTTTACAATTTGGATCGTAAATTTTACCAACTGGATTGAAAATTATACGATCCAAAACATACTGATTTTTCAATTTTTATAGCTTTCACTCCATGACATCCATGCAAAGCTGTAGCCAGGATATTGTCTTTCTCTCCCTTAGCCCATTTGAACGCTTGTGTTAGAAAAGGATGGATATATTATGGGCTGTCACGTGACTTCAGCCCCTCTTTCTGTCCTTTTCTATCACATGCGTTTAAATGGGCTAAGAGAGAGAAAGACAATATCCTGGCTACGGCTATACAGCCGTGTAAAATGAAAAAGTCACAATAGTTTGGATTATAAAATTTAAAATTCAAATTGAAAAATTAACAATTCAAATAAGAAAATATCTAAAAATTAAGTAAAAGTTACAGTTCAAATCAAGAAATTAGCCCTCCGCGGTTAGCTGGTTTCATCAAAAATAACTAGTAAAATTAGCATTTGGTTCATTTTACTATGCATTTTCAAAACTTAATTGCTTTTTTGATCGTTTCATTTTTTCTGCGTACAGCAGTACTGAATATGAGATAAAGAAAAAGTAAAAAATAATAATCGATCGTTTATTATAAAGGAATAGAGCGAACAGTGGAAAGCACTGTTCGACTGTGACATGCGGCAGAGCGTCACGTCGGGCCCGCGGTTTGGTCTCTAATTTGTGAACATCAAAAGTTCCTGCTAATTTAATGATTATAATTAAAGACCGGGGCGATTCGGTAATTGAGGCTACCGGTGGGTTGATAAAAACTTCAGGACTGCTCTTTCCTGCAATCAAGACGTGAGTTCGTCTTGAAATTTTTCGTCAATAGCAAACCTCATGTTCTACACTTCTACAGGGCCGTCACCGTTACGTCCTTTCAATAGACTGCCCCAAATTTTCGCAGTTTGCGGAGACACGAACATTTAATTCCTCGCAACAAGGAAGATTACCAAACAGAGAACGGAAATGCTGTTTAAATGTTTTAACGTTTTATCTTTCTAATTCTAACAGTCGGGCCTCGTTAGTTTGGGGCAGAGTGTAAGGGTTTGGGGCAGTGGGTGGGGGAAAGGGATTTTGTTTTTGTTTTCGGTGGCGTTTTAATTTGATTACGCTCCGTGCACTCGGCGGTCGCGCCACTCTAGTTTTTTGGTTCAACAAGTGATTTCTCTGATACGTTTGTTTTCCTCCCTTGCTCCTTTCAACTTTTCACCCTCATGCATGTGTTTGCTTTCCTTCGTTCTTTTAAGCTTTTAAATACATTTTAATTTTTTTATTTTTTTATTTTTTTTTTGGAGGTACACAGGGATGTTTCCCTGCAGTCGACCTGCACTGCAGACGCATCGTAACCTTTTGATTAGAGCCATCTAAGCGCGAACATTTTTTTACTCTCTATCTAGTGGTGGCTTGTGAAATGCGGTGAATCCATAGGCGGATATAAATAATCAGTCTTTCGCTCTCTCTTTCTATCTGAACGCATGCGTTAGATAAAGATAACACACATGAAACAGAAGAAACAGAAGGGAAAAAAAAAAAAATGGTAGAGCTGACAAAACCCTCGGTAGAAAAATGACACAGAACAAAAATTTACTTGGTCCAACTAAATCTTGGATTCATCCTGCAAAATCTCTTTAGTTATACACGTATAGGCGTACCAAATCTTTGGTTTTAGCTCTACTGAAGTCTTTGCTGTGATCATTTTTTATACTTAAGGTTTCGTCAGCGCTCCAAAAGCGTAAGGATATAGAGCAATAGGTGCTCCTCTCAAACCTGTACCAAAATATCGATCCTTAGCTGGTGGTGCCAGTGACGGCTCGTGCAATGTGGCAACAATGGACTCCCTCCATTTAAACCTATGTAAAATAATCGATTCTTTGGTGAGGCGCTGTGCCTCACCTAAAATCGATCTTTTAGCACAGATTTAAATGGCAAAATAGCACTGTTACCAGATTGCACGAGCCGCTACTGGGTGGTGCTGAATTTCTGAGAAATCGATACTAATGCATCGGCTTGGATGGGTGGAAAATAATAATCGATCGTACTTCACCAGCCCCTTTGATGGAGATAAATTGAGACCTGATTCATACGGAACATATGAAGGCGGCTCAGATGCACCACCGAGAAATTGATCTTTTTGGTTAGGTTCCAATTGGGACAAAACATTAATAAATTCATTGATCACCGCAACCCCCACTGATTTCGATGAACAATCAAGATCTGCCTCTGGCTCGCGATTTCAAAGCGAAAGAATAACAAGCGTAAATGATTCGGCAGAAAGAAGCTGAAGTCAAAATTTGAACCTATAGAATGCTTTTCTACTTTCGTTTCAATGCTATTCGGAATGATATTTTACTGAAGAACTTAGCTGAATGTTTGATATTCCTCTTTTAACTCCTTAACCCGCCATCACTCGCGCGGGGTCGAAAACGACCCCAGGTGTCAGAAAAATGCAATTTTGTCCATGAAAATTTTAAAGTTTTAGCTCGTCCGTTTCAGTACCTTCCTTCAAGGGTTTGGACTACCCACTCTGTTAGTATGAACTTAATTCAATCATTCGTTTTGAAGCACGGACGCGTCAAAGTTGCTTGGGGTCGTTTTCGACCCCGCGCGACTACTCACGTTCATAAAATGTGACCGAGTGAACATAACGTAAACGTGGATTCTGTGCCTTGTTTACACTTGCGGGATGTGATTGCCGTTGGTTTTTTACTTTTCTATACTTACTACAATACTTTCAGCAAATCTAATGTTTACTCTCACTGTTTTTTTCTAAATTACTCGTTTATCCCAATTTCTTACGTATCCACACACAGAAATAACGAAAAAACACTTTGGTAGCGCTGACAAAACCTTTGGTAGAAAAATGACCCAGCAAAAGACTTTAGTTGAGCCAACCAAAGGTTCTTTACGCTTAACTAAAGAGATTTTGCTGGGTGAATAAAAAATTTGGTTGGCCCAACTAAAGTCTTTTGCTGGGTCATTTTTCTACCAAAGGTTTTGTCAGCGCCACCAAAGTGTTTTTTCCGTTTTTTCTGTGCATTTTTACCTGAATCAGTGCGGTGCCGCTTGCGATCTGGCAGCACTACGTTTTGTCCATTCAAACCCGTGCAAAGTGTCGATTCGAGGGAATGCACTGCGCACCTCCATTAGTTTGACTTTTTTCATGCATTTGAATCCACGAAATGCGGCGTTGCCAGATTACACGCGACGCCACTTATCATAAATGTTTTTGTTTTTTTCTGTGAAAGTTTGATTATATCACATGGGGCGGGAAGTGGGGAGGGAAAAAAGGGAATGAGAGGGGAAATGAAGGTGGATGGTAGGGGAAAAGCGGAAGGGAGGTGAAAAAGGGTATCTGGAATCATGTACGAAAAGCAAAAAGATCACAGCAAAAAAAATTTCAAGAATCTCCACTTTGCTAACCCCCCAACCCCCTTTTCCCCTCCAGCCCTCCCCTGAATCCTCAATTTCGATTCCGTTTGTTGGTTGATAGAATATTGCTTACCTTAATTGGCGTTTATTCCATCTCATTCGGTAAAAAATAAAGTTTTTCAGATGGTTAGTTGTTTCATCTCCAAAATTTTAGGACTAAATATAGGAGGGGTATTGAGGGAGGTATATCTCGAAAACTTGCCCCCATAACCCCATACTTTTTTTTCATGAAATTATCTTCAGTAGTGCCTAGAAGTAAAAAAACCTCGGTTTAGGAGTTTCAAAACTAGTTAAAGGCAGCTGACCGATAAAAATCTGGAAAATATCACATTTTTAGGGTTTTTCCGACACAGATTACAATATAGCAATTACTGAACGTAAAATTCTTTTTTCAAACCCAGTTTTCACGTGAAAAGCTTTTCAAAGACATACTTATTACTATTCTGCATGGTTGAAATCAAAATTTTGAATGACAATGGTAAAATGGGACGAAAGAACTTTGGGGTCGAAAACGACCCCGCGCGACTACTCGCGGAAGTTTTTAGGGCGCGAGTGACGGCGGGTTAAGGGCCAAGCCCGAGTATACTCGTTTTTCTACTCTCGGCTCCTTCACATTGTTTCAGTCTTCATTCCGGATAACCGCGACTATTGGTGAAAAGATGTACAAAATAAGATGTCTTCGGGCGCCTTCAATGTATCGTATAGGCAATTTCAACTCCCCCGAGTACGAACAGTTAACTACCTTCCCTTTATAAACGGAAGAGTGGCGTCCTTTTGAAATAACCTGGTCTTTATAGTCTGTTCAGCGAGTTAAGAGCCATGGGCTGTTGAGCGAAAACGCATTATTTGACAACACTGCTGGGCATTCAAGAGAGATGTGAGACAGTTTAAAAAGGGTCTCTCATTGTCAGAACCTTTAGAGGCGAGTTTGGAAGGTCCGTCCACGGATCATCTTTTGTTCAACGGCTACCGCTAACTTCATTGTTTTGTAACGTTTTCTTTAAATTCTGTGTTCTATCTGAATTTTCTTTCCGCGAATTTAAAGACAAATTATGACCACTTATTCGATCTCAGCGGAATTTTTCCTTGAGATTGACTCCAATTTTCACGCAAATAGGCCAAGGTTTGTCTGAATTAATAGATTGAACTCTGAATTTTCCTGAGCTCATCATTTAACTTAATCTCGAGCTATTTGCTTGAAATTTGGAGTCAATCTCAAAGAAAAATTGCGCTGAGATCGAATAGGTGGTCATAATTTGTCTTTAAAGTCGCGGAAAGAAAATTGGGATAGGACACTGAATTTAAAGAAAACGTTACAAAACAATGAAGTTAGCGGTAGCCGTTGAACAAAAGATGGTCCGAGGACGGATCGCGTTCAAACTCACCTTTGAATGAACTGACAGTGAGAGACCTTTTTATTTGTCTCACATCTTTCTTAAATGCCCAGCAGTGTTGTCAAATAATGCGTTTTCGCTCGACAGCCCATGGCTCTTAACTCGCTGAACAGACTATAGAGGGTTAAACACAGAAATATGTTTTCATCAGATAATACCCGCGGCTTGCGAGAGTTGTTTGTCGGCGAGGCGTCACCAATAAAACATTTCTTTTTTCTTTTTTTAAACTAATATATGCTGCTCGGTCAAAGTGATTTTCATGCTTGTCTTTAATAAAAAATGCGGTAGTTAAAAAGCGACATATATTGCAATATTTGATTAAGTACACCATCTTGAGTACTCATCAGAGTTTGACGGACCGTCAAGTATTGACGGCGCAAAGATTACACATTCATATGTGTATAGAGATCTCATTCTGAATAACTGATATGCAGAGCATAAGTTGACAGTCATCAATCAATCTAATAAATTGAATGAGTGACTATGACCCCGGTTGCGTTAAGATGAGGGATGATTTGGGTGACACCAACGATGCCACCAGATTCCTGGCTTTCGTTTCTGCGACAACTTCTCCAAGCATGACAGTCTGTATCACGAAATGCATTGATGGATCGATATGACATTATTGAAACGTATTCCATCAAAGCTTTGACTACTAATGGGTCTTTTTACAATCACTTGCTGCATCATATATAATATATATGGATCATAAAAGATTTTGACCTACAAAAATTGACGAACAAACTATCAATAAGGACCTTTAAAATTCACTCATATACAATCGTAAATGCTTTTTTAAAATCCAAAGATTCAAACAGCTTCCTACTGAAGTCTAAGCCTCTAAATGAGCAACTGTTCGTCTTTTAGTCCAGTCACCGAACGTGGAACTTCGCTGAACCTATCAGTTCTCGAGTCGAGAGTAACCAATCAAGATGAACATTTGTTTGCTTGAATATGGACAGTAATCGGAAGCTGATTAGTTTCCATTGTTTTTTTTAATTAAACTGCCATTTACATTTTGAAACTTTAGTTGGAATCTGTCTGGTGAAGTTAAAATATATCTTATTTATTAGTTCTCACACTCGAAGTCGAAATTGAACTATGTAGTCCGTTTGTATAACGTGTCAACGTTGTAACGCTATGAATCAGGAATACACCCCCCCCCCCCAAGAAATAATTTCTCTCGAGGTATGGGAGTCCATGAGGGCTCCCTTGCCTTGAACGTTTAAGAACTACTGCGTTATAGAGTAGGTAATCAAAATTCATTGGCGGTGTATCTACTAAATTATTCCTTGAAACGGACAATTTGACACAAAGTGTGTGACAAACATGGAATTAATTTTTTTTACACATTTGAACGCATTTATGAGTAAGAACGTCGGACAGAACTGTTTTCGCGCCAAAAATGAGCTATTATATCATCTCGATCTTGTAGGTATATACGTATAATTAAAGCCATGAATTTATTGGTCCGGCTCCAAGTAAAATATTCGCAATAAATTCACAGGGAGGAAGTAGTTGCAGTATCAGTAGATTCAAGTGAATGATATATTTCAAACAAATGAATGTCCTGTAGCCGCTAAAAGCTCCTAATGACTGTAATTATTATCGTACTTGGGTGGAGTCCCCTCCTCTTCATCTTTTTTTTTTTATTTTTTTACGAGCGTTCGCCGAAAATTAGTGTCCGCTCGCTCCGCAGCGAAAACTAATGCTTGAATTTATGACCCGCGCCTCTCTCGTCCCCTCGATAATGTTCGCAAATCCTGAACTATACAGTATGTCCCAGAAGTTCGTCTGTTTTATACCAGGTGCAAGTCGAACAACGCATTCCTCATATTGGTACACCAGGTCTGCTCGTAAGTGGTGGGTCGGCATAATCGTATGTATTGATTTACTCGAGAAATTCTGCGCTCCACATTCCACAAGCTATAAGGAGCAGACCCATCCTTTGTTGAAATGAGTTACGTGTTTTTCAACTTAAACCTGCTAAGGACCTCTGGGACATACTGTATGCGTTGCCCGCCATCGTGTTTTTATCCCACTGGTTGCGGCCATTAGTTCGACGCGACGTAATCCACCCGACCGACATCGCTAGCCTCGCATTGTTGCGGTGCTGCCAGCTTTGGCAAAAAAAGGAAAAATATCCTTTTTTGATTAAATCGTATATTTTTGGGACTTTGGATTTTATATTTGCTAAAACTGGCAGAACTGCATTGTTGTTATGTTTGTCCCCCCGTTCGTTGTTTAACACTGTTGGCTTTAGTATCACATTATAATTATGAAAAATAAAGTTTAACAAATGTGTTTTGAGCATACTACGACAATACGACATAGTTTTGCCTGAAGAGGCGAGAAGTAGCCAGCTTTTAACCCAAACGAGTAGTGACATCCCTTGCGTTTCAATGAACCGAATGCAAAGTTAACGACGAAGGACGATGATCAAAGGACGCACACTGCACAGTCCTTTAATTTAATTGTATAAGTCAAGTCATAAAATGCTCTGAGCCAGCCATCGCATCGAATCGCCTGAGTTGTTTTGTTATTCAAAGGGCTGAACGAAGAATTGAATCCCCAGAACTCGTGTGTCAATCAAAGTGATTCAGTGACGCGACCACGTGTGCGGTTCAAGCACAATCTATTATTCCTGAACCTATGATCAATTGAGTATGTAAACCACCGTGTCCTCGTGTGCTCTTGTGCAGCGGTATATCGCTGGCAGGAAATTAACGGTTTCGGTCACTATAGCACGGGGGCAGCTCTAGACGCAGAGGTGGATTCAGTAATTTGTCCCGTCTCTCTTTGAACCCATTTAAAGCACGTGTTAGAAAAGGATAGAATACGTGGAACAGTCACGTGACTTTATATAGCCTTTCTACCTGTCCCTTTCTAACTCATGAATTCAAAAACAGAAGGAGGGAGAGAGAGAGAGATGATGATGAATCGATTTTTATTTTGTTCAAGATAAACATAGATTTACAAACCCACACAAAGAAACAAAGAGAGAAAAAATTTAGAAACAAAATTAGACCACAAGAGAGAGAGAAAAAAAATAAATAAATAAATAAAAAAAATAAATAAATAAATAAAGAGTTCACAAAGCACTGGGCAAAATTAGGGCTCCAAGGCCCTTTCTTACATTTAACCTAACACTAAGTAAACAGAGAGATAAATAGATAAATAAATAAATTCATTATAAATTATAAATAAATTAATATAAAAATAAAGAGAGAGAGAGTGAGAGAGAGAGAGAGAGAGAGAGAGAGAGAGAGAGAGAGAGAGAGAGAGAGAGAGAGAGAGAGAGAGAGAGAGAGAGAGAGAGAGAGAGAGAGAGAGAGAGAGAGAGAGGAGAGAGAGAGAGAGAGAGAGAGAGAGAGAGAGAGAGAGAGAGAGAGAGAGAGAGAGAGAGAGAGAGAGAGAGAGATTCCTGGATCCACCTTGTCTGAATGGTCCATTGAAACAAAAATAGCCGCTAAACATACAACAAGTAAATGTGTCCTACAAACAGTGGCTTGGCATGCTTTTCGGCAACTTTGCATCTTGTCCCTTTAAACTCTTACGAAAGGTTGAGTTCCAGCGAGTATGCACCGCACTCCCAAGATCTCGATATTTTTCCTGCGTTTAAATGGGCAGAATCGAATCATCGAAACGTCGAAGACTAGTCGTAGGAAAATGGAATAGCCGCACCAGTGGCGTAACTAGAAATTACCTTTCTCTCACTTTGTCCATTAAAATGTGTAAGTTAGAAAAAGATAGGAAAGGGGGATCACTCCCCTCTTCCTATCCTTTTTCTACCAGTACATTCAGATGAGTAAAAAGAGAGATAGAATGATTTCTAGTTACGCTACTGAGCCGCACTAAAAAGAAAGGAGACTGAATTTAACTCTTTTTTAATTAAAAGTATGGACACCACTTAAAAACTGTTAGTTTGGCTGTTTAAATTAGTTAAATTAACACGGCACGGAGGTAACTCAACTATTTTTAACAGTCAAACTAACTGTTTCTAAACGGTGTTCTAGGGTGGCCCTTACTTTGGGAAGTTCCGATTTCTTTCGGTCTCACCCCGATGGTTCCATTTGGTGAGAAAACAACCCTCAAAATGTTTGAACGCGATAAGAAAAGTCTAAATGGTGCCGCATCGGCCTCAAAGTTGCAGCTATGGAGCTTCGGATTTTGAATTTTAGCGTCTTCCCGCCATTTCTCGGGCCTTTTTGACGCTGTTCCAGCGCTGCTAGGGCATTGTAATTTTCCATAGTATCACACTTTTTTGCGTACTTTTAGATCATTTAATACATTTTCAGCTGAACACTGTCCATACATTTAACTAAAAAAGAGTTAAACTCAGCACTTTTTTTCAGTGCGGAGTATCGTCAAATTGGACAACGAATTAACTTTGGAATTTGTAGGTGAGTTGCGTTTTTTTTTGCACTATTTCGAATTTACCCAAGACAATAGCTAATTATACTGATTCTAAACTCTTCGTCATCAAGGCTTTTTAGAAACTCTCGCTACTATTCATTCAAAATTCAAACAAGGTCATTATCGAAAATGCTAAATTTATAAATTGTGTTCATGCAATGAGCTATAACTTTAGAGTGGCACATCAAGGAACGTTCCGCTGGTTCATTGTTGCCACCTAGGGCGCCGCCATCTTGCCATAAAAATCGATTTTCAGGTTAAATTTTGTAGGTAGTTTCCGGTCGTTCCGTAAACATACTCGGAAATCGCCGGAAACGACTTGGAAACGACCTACGAAACTTAACCTCAAACCTTGGAACCTGCCGTCCAAATTCCGCTTTTTCCCTGGATTTCTTCTACCCTGTGTGCCACAAGGTGGACCAATCCGCTGCCACTCTAAAGTTATAGCTCATTGTGTTCATGTCACTAGCTTTATCTCTGAGTTTCTTGAAACTTTTTCGAGCGCATTTACTTGATAACTAAACATGTTGTCCATTGACCAACACAGTGCGTGTAAATCACGACTTTGTTTGTTGTTACCTCTGCGTAGTCGAAATCGTACACCACTCTCCAAGCTGATGAGACAATATGGATGGAATGTGGCAGTCTGGCTGAATCAAGTGGAGTACCTAGTAAAAATTCCATGTACTCTGTTCTCCCATGTGGACATGGAAATCGTATTAATTTCCATGTTCACGCGAAAAATTGGAACGCAATTCTTGGAACTTTTTCACTACAGGGTCAAGGGTCAGAACCACCAGAACAGTCGAACAACCTCGATTTGATGATAGACATATTTTTGTGCACTACTTTCCTTTAATGATCTTATTCTGCAAGCGGCGCGCGACGTTCTTTAGTTGTACACGACTCTTTTTTTCCGCGTAGTGACATCCAATTTTAGGTTGCTCGTTCCTAATAAGCGCACTGTGTCATTCGCGGCATTGGAAATTATCGATAACTTATAATTCTACCTCGAATGTTTCATCGCAATTTACTGTCCGACCTCCTTTTCCTTCATTTGGCGTAACATGGTGACAAATCAACGACGACGCGCTTGTTATTATTATTATTGTTATAGTCAACAGGAATTCAGCAATGTTCATCATGTATTCATCTCAAGCATTTTACAAACCACCCCCTTTACTTCTTCCATTGCAAAACCCAGCCCAAGCAGGCATCTTTCCAGGAACTCTTGTAATCGTAGTTTGGATGAATATGCCGAGTTTTCTACAATTTCACGAACAAAGTAATTAAAAAACAAGTTGGAACTTGCAACACTGGAACAGTGTTAGCAAAGAGAGCATGAGTGTCGGCCGTAAATCATTGTAAGTGTGGAGTTCCATATTGATAGTACAAAACTGCGACAAAGTCAATCGCAACGCTGCATTTGTGTTTGTATAACAGTGATCGCTGTAAAAATAACTTGATAGGTCAAAATGGGAATGAAAATTTACTTATAGCGTGTTGAAACAGTTGTTCACGAGGCGAGGTGAATACTGTGGTTTTGAAAATCGATTTCGATAGTGATAGTTCCTTTAAAATCGGATGACGCAATACCAATCCTAGCAAGCCGTAAAGTCTAGTTTAGTTATTTGGGACTTTTTTAGATTTCTCTCGCCTGAATCAAAGTCATCAGGAAGGAAATTCTTAATACCAATCCTAGCAAGCCGGAAAGTCTAGTCTAGTTATTTGGGACTTCTATAGAATTTTCCTCGCTTGAACCAAAGTCATCACGATGGAAATTCTTCGTCTTTATGGTTTCAGCTCTTTTTGTCTCAGATTAAAAAATGAATGTTAATATTGATCAAATGTCATCCGACACTCATCAAGGCCCTTAAGGAACGTAATATGAACTTGAAAAAAGCTCATTCGATTTTTAAGGGAGCTTAAACGGCCCATGAGAGACGAAATTCGCGGATACAGAGTATCCACAGCTTATTTCAATGTTCGATCTGACAAGACCGTGCGCCTTTGAAAAATCGATATCTCGATAGTGAATCGATGTATTGCAATTCGGTTTGCACCGGTCGAAAGCGCTTGCTTGTGACTGACAACCTCGAAAATTTCAGATCCATCCGAGTTTATTTAATGACCTTACAGGACCTCTCGCGGCCGCAGTTACACATTTCTTGTCAGAGTTACGCTGAAACGGGGAGTAGTTCCCCCCCTAAGATGATATTTTTTGGCTCGAAACTGCATTGGGCCCTCTCGGGACATCATTGGGACCCGAAAAAAAGCGGAACCGATATACTACGGCACACGACTGGTTCGTGAGAGACGAAATTCGCCTTTTTCCAGCCTCCAGCGCCCCTCTAAGGTCGATCTGACAAGACCGCGCGCCTTTGAAAAATCGATATCTCGAGAACGAATCGATGGATTGCGCACTGCGGTTTGGATTGGGTGGTAGCTTCAGCTTTTAGATAATTCTTGAAAAAAATTCAGATCCATCCAAGTTTTTAAACGGATCTTATGGGACCTCCCGCGGCCGCAGTTAGACATTGTACGTGAGACTTACGCTGGAGTTGGGGCCCCCCCCCCCGATATAGACTTTATCGGTCCGACATTTGTCAGGGCCCTTAATGAACTTCATGTGAACTCAAAAAACTCACTTATGACTTCTCACGGCGCATGCTAGGTCCATGAGAGTCGAAATTCGCGGATTTTAGAGAATCTTAGATTTCTGACCCTATACCGCGCGCCTTTGAAAAATCGATATCTCGAGAGTAAATCGATGTATCGCAATTCGGTTTGGACCGATCAAAAGAGTAAGCTTACCGGTACTCGCCGTTAAAATTTTGGATCCATCTGATTTCATTTTGAGACCTTACTTGAGTTACTTGGACCCCAGTTGGAATTATTTTTTCGGAGTTACGCTGGCAAGGGGGTCGCTCCCTCTCTTGAAAAACTGTGGAGGGGGCCCTTTGCTGGGGCATACATTCTATTTTTCACTTTTTTTTTTTTTTTTTTTTTTTTTTTTTTTTTTTTTTTTTTTAATTTTATATTTGTGTCTAATCTAAGTTGGGGGAGGAGGAGGAGAGTACCTGCAAGTCAACCGGCAATTTACTTTTGATAGTGGCTGCGGGTCGAGGGTGCGGATTGCGGACTTTTAACTTGTTGTGGGGTTTACAGGGTGGCCGTGTCTAAACTTATGAGAAAAGAAGGCAACCACAGACCGGAAGAACGTTCAATTTCTGGTTCAGAGACCATGGACAAAGACATGGGCACCCGCAAAACAATTGCCCGGAGGGGCAACTTTTTGAATGTCAATGGAAGGTTTAGGGGACACCACCTAGAGACGGGCAAGTCTAGAGAACCCCCCCCCCCCCACTTCCGCCCAAAAGAAAATAAATCAATTATCCTTCCAAATGGTAGAAATTGTAAGTGATTGTAGCATGTAGTTGTATCAAAAGTAATTCTATTTTTGACGTGTTTGATATTATGAATAAAGTGACAGCATCAGATGATAGAAATAGTAAAAAGCTAAGTACAACTATTCCTTCTTTATTTTCATTGTCCTGATGAATTCTAAGAGTTAACCTATTTAAATTAACAAAACCAAAACTCTTGCCTATACAATCAGTATACATTCTCTAATCATGTAATTATCGACCAGAGGATTCTGAATTTTCAAGGAAGTTCGCAAAATTCTCGTTGCCAACGGTAGTTGCCAATGTAGACACGTTCATACTAGTAGATTTTAAAACTTCTTTCGGCGAGGGAGATGACGGGTGGGAAGTATGATGTCGTCTGAATCAGGAGGGGGTGGGGTAAAAATCAGGGGGAGGTCTAGATCTGGGGGGGAGAGGAATCCTGAAACTGGGGGGCGAGCTGTATAGTGGCAAGGGGTGGTTGGGCACCACTGCTTAGGGGGGGGCTACTTCCCGCCCTGCCCCCCCTAAATTACGCCTCTAATTAAAATTGTAAAGTAAACTAAGAATAAAGTTTGTTAACTCTTACTCCTTTCGTTATTATTTGATCTTCGAATGTTCCGATTCTTTTTTATTGTAAAGTTTTGATTTTTCTGAATTGGGGGGGGGGCGCCCATTGACAGATAAGGGAGAAAGGTAAGTGTAGGAATTTGCACGGGAATCCGGCGTAGTGTGCCGCAAAAATTACTACCAATGGCGGATCCAGAAAATTCTTTTAGGGGGGGGCTTCACGCCTATGAATTTTCAAATTTGCAGGGAGGAATTTATGGGATTTTTTCTGTTGAAAAAAGGCAAAGGCTACCGTGAGTTGGGGGGGGGCGTGCCTTTCCCGAATCCGCCGCTGATTACCATGTAACACTGGGCCACGATGACCGATGTCGCATAAAACCAGGTAGAAGACCCGTGGCGGGCGTGGCATCCGTGATGGCTGTGAAATTGGGATGAAGTAGATGGACACACATCATTCATGCAATCTGCACATCGCGGCAAGCAACTGTTGTAGGCGTAGGTGCAGTAGTTCGTGGGGAGAGCAAAGGGGACGGGAGGTCGTCGCAAAACCATGGACGAAGATATAACTAAGGACTGCCGACTGTTGTTAGTCCTGTTTTGCTCTCGACCCCAGCGCTCCAAGCAGCGGTCAGCTGAACTACTCTTTCAAGTGAGCGATCCTGGCGATGTGTCCATGCTCACATGCTGTGCTACTGCTAAAACCGTTGTTGGAGTTGGTCTGTTATGGCATGGCTGTCAACTGTTGTCGGCGACCCAAGAGGATCAGATAACTCAGTATCTCAATGGAAGATCGAAAGCAAGGGAAATTCAGAATCAACTTTGGACAAGGTAACAGAAATCATCAGCAAATTAAAAGAGTCGCCTGATCTCTACTAATAAAACAAATGTCTATGTACTCTTTCTTGTTTGATTCCGTTTTGAGGTTAACTGTGATGTATAGTATTTCAGTCCTTGATTAATCATTTTCGACAGTTCAGGAATCTTTCAAGAAATACTCCAGACGTTTGCTTTTTAGCGGATTTTGCTTCCTTTTAATTCGCTGATCATTTGTTCCCTTCGTTCAATCGTGATTCAAATTACCTACACGGTATACATTTGCGGGAAGGCATGGGAGAAAGGGAGCCGGAGCGGCCACCGCTGCAGCGGTTCGCTTTTAGTTGACCCTTACTGCTGCTTGGAGCGCTGCGGTCGCGCTTGAAAACCCGCTAACAGGTTTTAACACGGGCGGAGATAGGAAGTCGGCAGTCCTTAGTTATATCTTCGTCCATGGCTCGGAATGGTCTTAAAATTTTCCTTAGGATTTGATCTAGAACGCAACGTTCTTACATTTTCGAAAAGTTAACTCTAGCTCTCGCAATTAACGATTAAAGGCGGAAAAAGCATGGTTTCAGGACCGCGGAACAGTGGCGTTATCTAGCGGATGAGAATCTTACTACAGGTCGCTGAGGATTCACCTTAAAACGCAACGCCGATCGCGTTCCCCAAACGAACTCTTTTAGCGGACCGAAACATCAACAATAACAGGATTGGAAATTTGAAATCATCTAAATGCATTTTAAATCGCAGAATACACGAAACATGGACACAATCCTCTGATATAAAACCCCAATATCTCATACAGAAAATTTCGTTGAAGTCTGATCCAAATTAGTAACGTAATTACATTCCCAAAAATGCTTAACCTCAATCTTGGCCAAAAACTCCCGCCACAAAGAAAACGCGACAAATTGGGTGGACACCGGATTGGCGGAATCACATGGGTCAATCGGTCCTCGAGGACCCGTTCTCGATACTGAAACCAAGCGATCCCCCGAGCGGACCCCCGAACCATGCCGTTCCTATAAGAAAAGCATTATTGACCTTGTAGAAACGATTTCAATAGAGCATGACACTCATGCTCTAAAAAAAACAAAAACAAAAAATGCCTCCCGGCAGGCCGGTAAGACGAAGTAGATTCCATGCTTAGTTAAATCATTTTTTCACAAATTTAAATATAGGTTATAATTTTCGTTGAATTTTTATCTGAATTTTTCTTTTTTATTTTATCAGCTGCTCAAAATCCAAATATAATTGTGAAAAAGATTATATTACCAACAGAGAAATGTGTAATCTTTACAATGCAAGTGAGAAATAAAAGCTAGGTTATATAAGTTTTTCACAAATTTCAATAAATAGGTTATGTTATGAT